>JAGFNQ010003005.1:169557-235484 GCA_024364735.1 Boesenbergia rotunda | reverse complement strand
TATTACAACTTATCAAAAATTGATCTTTTCCCCCATTCAATTTACAAGTCAAATTGCCATGAACAGGAAATCAGAATATAAAGTCATTACCAACAAGCTCCAAAATACTGCAATCTGTTCAGCAAAGTCACCATCAAAATCTCATTTTACTATAAAACAATGAAGCAACTACATCACACCCCAATTCTATATCAGCCGCTTTTATGAAGATTTTGCATTCTTTAGATGTGATCTTTTTGACAGGTTAGTTAACCATTATGAACGCTCTTACTGTCTCGCACCAGGAATGTAAGTATTTGCCATTATGAACGCTCTTACACATTTTAAAATTTGGGGCTTAGTTTGCACTTGTTATACTTTTATTTTTGGGTCAGAAAATACCCTTTATGAATTACTTGTATTTGCAAAGTTTAATGACAATTTAAACTAAAGGCTATATGAATAATTAAATAAAAAATTATTTTAATCAGAAGCGCGTATGCTGATGCATATAGCAAAATCCATTCAAAAATCTAAGACATATAGTGCGAGTGTTCATTGTCCCTAAATCTCCCAAGAAGAGACTTCATCATGTGACCAGACAATGTTAAAAGCCTTAGAAAGAGGCACCTTTTACATACGCTACAAAAAGCATAAGCCAAAAGCACTCAAAAAATAGTACACATACTCTGGGACTCTAGGATAGTAGACATGGTTTCATATGGCCAGCAACATGGGCATAGTACTGGGGAAAGAAACATAATTAAAATTCACTAGTTGACCCTCCTTCAGATAAAAAAAATCCTCAAATATTTTAAAACCTGATTTAAGTTTCAAAATTCTTTTTCAAAACAATTATTCTATAGAAGGAAAAGACAAATTTCAGAGTGAGCCAATTTCACTGTAACCAATATGTATTAACAAAATACAGCTACTGGTTAATTTTATGACAAATTTATCTTTCAAATTTTTGAAAGCAGCAGGCTACCTTTATTGCATAAGAAAGAGAACATGCAAGGACTTAATTTCATCATGCCAAATCCTAACTTTGAACAAGTACTGGCAGGCATTCTTTTTACTGAAGAAAAGAGAATTTGCCAGATTCACAACATCCATCGCGCCGAGTTATTTTTTAATAGTCATATATTAACAAGTTTGCTAAGAAAACAATTAAAATAATATCAAGAAGCAATCTACCTGTAGCCTGAAGCTCATGTTGCATTCTGCCAAATCACTAGCTAATGAGACTGATTTATTGGACGAAATATAGTTTTCCTCTTGTGCTCAGCACTAGTTCCATTAAAAGCAGAACCTGAATCATCCATACTTGATCTGCAGGCTGAAACACTGCCTCTTTTAAGTAAAGTAACATAAGGTGATTGAGCTCCAGTATTTAATTCTTTCAACTTTCTTTCTAAAAGAATGCCTAAACAATCCTCTTCTGTAACATTCTGTTTCATGTGGGATAAGATTTGGTTGTCTAAGCATACGACATCTTGGCTTTTCTCATCACAATACTCAATTTTTTTAATCTGATTTTCCACTTTGTTGCAGGAAGAAAGTGGAGTTCTCTTGGGCTTTCTTATGCGTGAGGTGAATGTAAAAGATACAACATCTGTATTCTTTTGCACATTGCCATACCTGCATTTCAAATGTTCATCCAATACAAAATTATGCTGCACCAGGGCCCCAGATTTACGTGGGGGAACCAGTGACTTCTCATTAGAAGAACTTGTTTGAGAAGATGACTTAGGATATACCAAATTATTCTCCTGCAAGAAGTTCCGGCAACCTGATGGCATTCCCTCTTTGTTGGAGTAAGTGGTTCCTATTCCTTTCTTGTAACCCACTTTATCATTACCTGGAAACTCATTTCCAATCTTTCTTTTCTCAGATGACATATGTCTAGTAACATTTTTGGCCCCCTGTTGCTCTGTAACTGATGACTGCAAAGTTAACTTGCTTTTACCGGACAGATATTTGTGTTTCTGATCACTTCTCTTCAGAACATGGTAACCATTTACAGATGAAACGCTTTTATTCCAGCTACTATTTTGGTTATCCAACAGACTGTTAACTGGTTTGTTTGAGCTGCATTTCTCATTCTTGTTTCCCAATATTGTGCTTCTCTTCAAGCTTGCTCCCTCCCTCAGTGAGTTTACCTTTACATTAACTGGAAAGGAGCCTGAATTGCCTTTTGCACCTAAAGCTTGGGACTTATCTGTACCTGTATTCAATTGGCCACCTGTATTATCTTTCGAGCTCTTTGAACTTTTTCTCAATATCTGTCCTCCGAGAGATGCAGAATTGCCTGCCTTTGTCGTACTTGCAGATGATTCTATATGTGTTGATATATTTCTACGTATTTCTATCATCCCATTGGATTCACTATCCTTGAGAGATTTCAAAGGCGACCTGAAAGAATGAACTCCACCCATGGTAGTTCTGTGAAATTCTGGTCCAAGAATCTTTGCTGCAGCTTCAATTATATAAGATGCACTACTAGGGGAGATGAAACCGGGATTTGTAACAGGAAACAATAATTTATGGTGGGCAATTGAGAAAGTTTTAGCTACACTAGGAGGGAGCATTTCTATTTGAAATTTCTCAATCGGGCTGCTTGGCATCCTTTGTAACTTTGTTTCTGTATTTCCAGAATAGAAATTATTTATTGTAATCACATGATGCATGTTATCATTGGGGTAATAACCAGCATCTCTTTTCTGACTATCATTGGAATCATATCCAGCATTTTTTTTCTGAATATTGTCACCCCAAAGAGAATGTGAGTCATGTGAGGGTGTAAAATCAGGTTTAGAATTGCCAAAGGCTGGTATAGAGTCCAAACCCATAAGCCTGGCTACGACCCCTGGGGTTCTAAATCTACCTTCCTTTTGATCAGTTACTGAATTACCATAATATTTACTGCTAAGCTCGGTGCTTGCTTGTCCCCCCAACTGATTTTGATCAATCTGTAAAAGGGAAAACATATCAAAGACAAAACTATAAACCAATTGGCAATAGGAAACACAAAAGAGGTTAAAAGGCACCTTGTGTAGTTGTGTGTTTGTCTTATTATCGTCACACATATTGCCCTTGATTGTTTTTTCTGTAACGAGATATTGTAAGTCTTCAGCGTCTGAAGAAACAAATGGGATGATACCAACAAGGATGAAAAAAAAAGAAAGCAACATACCAGAATAAGTGCCTCCACAGTGGAACAATTTCTTTCCCGATTTCCTGTTCCGATCAGACAAATGAAAGAAACCTCCACCCTCCGAGACCATCTCGCGTAATCCCCCAGCGTCAAGTGCTTCTAAAGCTCGAAATAAACTGCAACCTTATAAACCTAAAAGAAAAACAAAGGGAAAAAAACTACAACTTTTGACAAAATGCACAGCAGCAAAGGAGCATGAACCAGATCTTAAAACAATAAAGGAATGAGCTTTGCACTCGCCACCGTACCTCAATCATTCGGAGAGAGAACAAACCCGGAAGAGCAAGCGAAGCTGTGAGATTGACTCAAGACCTGGGATCCCAACCGAGTTTGTTCGAGTTTTAGGCGAGATTAGGGTTGTAAGATAGGAAAGGGAGAAGGTGCGGAGAGGCATTGGGATCAGGGTCCTGAGATGGGCGCAGGAGGAAGAGGAGGGAGGAAGAGTAGGAGAAAGTGGGAAGAAGCCATTAATGCAGAAGAAAAAGGAAGGAGAAGTGTAATGTCGTGGGCTGCAGTTGAAGCTAGTGCAGTGGAAATATTGAATTCGAAGATGGAGATGTATGCTTCATGCAATAGAAAAATTAAATAAATAAATAGGAATAATAATTAAAATATTTATTGTTAAATTAAATATTAAATTTTATGTATAATTCAATATTATAAGCATGTAATTATGTTTCGGCATTAATTAAAATTTAAAAAATATATTAAATCTTAAAGAGTACTTAAATATAGGTCAAGGCACACTATTATTTTACAGAAAAATTATCCAACTCCCTAATAGCAAACTTAATTTTCTTCTCAGCCCTTACATGTAAAAATTCATTTCCACTTTTTATTTGCTTCAACTCTCTAATGCACACCAATTTACCTAATTACTTTTATTTTTTTAGGTACAAAAAATTCAAATGAGATATAATTCTTCTTAAATTCAGTATCATTAAATTAAAATTTAATATATTTTTTATCAAATTGAACATGACTCTTTTTCTACCTGATCAATCGATTGGGAGTCAAACACTATATTCTAATTTAAATGTATTGAATTTAAGAAGAATTATACTTTCTATTAAAATGTTTGTACCTATAAACAATGGCGGGTATGTTCTCTCACGACAAATCCTACTGATTGATTATTGACCGATTCCCAATCAATCAGAGCTACTTAATCGATTGCCCTAATCAATTAGAGTCACTAGCAATCGATTAGGCAACTCCGATCAATTAGAAATTAATCGGTAATCGATTAGTAAGGTTTGTTACAAGTGAACAGAATCATATTATTTAAGATATAAAAAGTTTAAAAGTAAGTATAATTTCTCCTAAATTTATTACCATTTAAAGATAATCTAGTATATTTTCTATTAAATTGAGTAGAACTCTTTTTTTACTTGTTCAATCGATTAGGAACCAAAATAATTGATACTCAACCTAAGCCAATCGATTGTATAACTCCCAATCAATTGATCAGGTGGGAAAAAATTATTTTTAATTTTATAGAAAATATATTAGATTCTAAATTAAATGATACTGAATTTAAATAAGGATAATTAGGTTAGTGTATATTAAAGAGATGAAGTAAATAAAAATTTATATACAAAGAGTGGAAATAAATATTTTCTAATACCTAGATTGTTGATGTAATAAAGTTTAGGAAGGAATTAGAGATTTTAAATCAATTTACAGCTATTTTATTTCTATACTTTAAATTATAGAGGGTAAAATGTAACATTCTTAAAATAAAAAGGTGAGGTAAAATGAAACCTTTTTTTTTGTAAAAATTAAATAACACCTCTTATTTTTATTAGATTAGTAAGATATTTTTACAATAATAAAAGTAAAAAACGTCCCTTTATTTTATTTTTTAATCTTATGACATGTCACAATCAACATATAGACAATATTAATGAGTATTAATTTCAACTCGCAAGTTTTGTAGATGGGATATTTATTAATGTATAAAAATAAGCATAATTATTGCTCACTGAAATAATTAATATAATATTTTTAGAAATATACATATGTTTTAAATTTGCCTAATATAATATTATATAACAATAATAAAGATAGAGTGAAGGACCGAATGGATGTGATGAATCCAAGTGAGGTGAGCTGGACAGGGTGTGACAACTGACAAATTTGTTAACAACCGCCACGTTGATCGGGTGTCGATTGAGCACAAATTGATTACGGCATTTTTTCAAAGGGGGACTTAAATTTATGAATTTTTCAAAGGATGCACCGTACTTCATATTTTACTAAAAGATGCATTTCTTATTTAATATATAAAAAAGTCTTCCATCATGAACGATAGATCTGATCGGATGGCGTGTCGTTTTCACGAATCGGGACGGACAAATCGCCTTTGTCGGCCTGATCAAATGGCACGACTTCCATGACCAAGCGACCCAACACACAATATTGGTCATGCCCGAGCGGCCTGGTTGCTCCACCAAGATCGTCATCGGATTGCCTTAGTCAAGCGATCGGGCACCTCGACCGCTCGGCCTCTCGAGTAGGGTATGTTGTGCATAACGGTGGAGTTAAAAAAATTTTAACTACCAGATTGATTGGAAAAAAAAAACTCTCTAAGCTATTTATTTATTTATTTTATTTGTCTCCGGATTAATTTCCTTTTTCAATCTTATTTTCTTCTTTCTTTTATAAAAAAATTCACCAGCTCCTCTTCCTCATTGGTGCCGAGCACTCGGGCTACAGCCCTAGTAAGCTATCACGTGACTCTGCCCCGTGGTTGTATAGCTAGATCATCTAGCTTGATCGATCAGCCAATTCATCCACGCGATTGGGTCGTCTAACTAGAGTTGCCATGGAGATTGGGTCGCTCTACCAGAAGGGCCACTACACGATGGTTGGGTTGCCCCACTAGGGCTGTCGAACACAATGGAAGAATTTCGTTATTATTTTTTTAAAAAAGTATTTTTAATAGAAAAAGTTATTTTAGAAAAGAAAGTTTTTTTAATATAAATTTAAAAGTACAAGGCATTCTTTGGAAAATTCAAGAACTTGATGCGTCCACTGAAAAAATACCGAATTAATTATATGGCGAAGTTGAGTCAAGGGCCAAGGGCCAGACGACGACTTCCCAACAACTCCAGCTTGTTTCTTTTATTTTCTTTTCAGTACCTTAGTCCTTCCTTCTGGGTCAAACTCATTCGTATGCATCCATTTACTTTAATTTTTAAAAATGTGAGCGTCACTTTCATGCACATGAGCTGTGATTTCATTTTATTTCTTTAATGTTTCATATTTTGTTTTTCACGATTGGATAACGTTTTTAATTTTTTTTTTAAAGAGAGGTACAATAATCGAAATACAACTCGAAATAGAGATAATGAAAACTGCTACCGGAGCTATCTGAAATATTTCTATATTAAAAATTTTCATATCATTTAGATTATCTATTAAATTTAATAATAAAGTAATTTTTTAAAATAAATTAAAATTCAAAATATTAAAAATTTATTATATATATATTTTAAAAAAACATATTTTTTCCTAATTATCTTTCGTCTGAAAATTAACTTAGAGCGATATCTAATTTTTTAAAAACGACCCCTGACTGCTAGTATATTAGACAGAATTTAAGAGAGAACCCTACAATATTTATTAGAATAAATTTGAAAAACTATTCACATGCAACGGGAATTGAATCATGAGATTAAGGCTCCGTCACTAACTAAGGATGCAAATGAATCGTGCTAGTTCAGGAGTTTTTCGAGCCAGTTCATGAGCTTTTCGAGTCGGCTAGAAAATTATTTGATTCGTATTCGAAATTATCAAATTCGAGTCAGACTCGAACATGTTCAAATATTTTTTCGAGCTAAATTCGAATCTATACTATTTTGTTCGATTATTCATGAGTCGAACTCGAATCGAATTCTAATTATTTTTATATAATTTTTATTTAAATATATTCAAATTAAGATACAAATAATTCAAATCAAATTAAAATTTGTTATTCAAATTATAATTCGAATATGCTCTGATCCTGTCGCGAAGTGGGGTGGCGATCCCATGGGTCAGACGGTCTCCCGGGTGACACGAGGCAATGAGGTGGCAGAGAGCTGACCGCGCCTCGGCATGGTACTGCAAAACAGGGACCGTTAGTAAACCCGTCGGGGATTTTTCCCGGTCAGGCACTCCGATGGTCAAGTCAGCATCCGCAGGCATAGTAGTGGAAACTGAATGGAAATGAGGCAAGGAATGCGAGAACCTGCGCGCGCATACCTGCGGTAGGGGGAGTGTGAAGCTTATATAACCGGGGGAGCTGACAACTCTTGTCCGCCTTGACGAGACAGGAGTGTGGTAATTGTCAGCTCGTAGGGAGCACGGAGGAGTGGCGCGGCATAGCGCAGGGTGCTCAGGTAGTACGAGAGTACTGGGTGCGCAGTACGAAGTACTGGATGGGCGGACTAGCTGCTAGAAGTGTCAGAGGTAAGTAAGGCGTGCAGAACCCCGTTAGCAGGGTCGTACCCTGGATATAATGATGTAGGGGGTGTAGGGGCGAGATGACCCGTACCCCGAGCACCGACTGGCGGGTCCGAGTGTTGGAGACCGGGTCGGGTAATGGCCAGTGAACGTGGGCAGCCACGCGTCCGACTGGCAGAGTGGGATCGCAGGGTACGCCCTGGGTCAGGGATTTACCGAGGGATGTATGCCCGATTCTGGTTGAGTATCCGGTCTGTGTGATAGCGAGAGAGAGAGAGAGTAGGCTGCCACCTGCTCGACTGTGGCGTCCGACCTAGCTCTAGGTTGGGGTGGGGTTAAGAAGCATGGGAAACCAAGCATCAGTCCGATTGAGTGGCCGGAGGGCGGCCCAGCCGTCTTCGTCGGTGGTTCGTTGGCCTCTGCCCCCCCCCCCCCCCCCCCCCCGGGAGGGGGGGGGGGCTTATGAACTCGGGCGCATACCCAGGGATTCAGCTGCTGATCTGTCCGTTAAGCCTTCCTGGCGCTAGGCTGGCTGGCGGGCCCGGCCTATGCACCTACCCGTAGGCAAGGCCGGGATCACAAGCGCCCCCCTCGAGTCTAGTCGAAGGAGGCGGCGAGTCCAACTGACTGGACCATCACCCGTGAAAGTAAGCCTGGCGCGCCGGGAAGTCCTAGTCCCCTCGTGGGGCCTCTCGGCGGGCTTGTCGGAGTCTAGGGCTCCCGGTCGGTCGGTGATGTCGCATCATTTGTCTTTTTGCCTCTTACTGTTCGGTATCTCTGAGCAACGGGAAATCTTTGTCATTGAGGCTTTCAACTGGGGCTTGTTCCACGTGTCTCCTCCCCATTCCTCTTCCAATCGCCGAGGTATTCACCATTCGTTCCCCGAGGGACGAGGTTGGGCGCGAGGCACCTCGTTTCCTGGGCCCCTCTGGGCCTGTTCAGGCGGCTATTACTGCCCGCCGCGTCTATCATGGTCCACCATCAGTTGGCCCCGTCGACCTGTGTAACTGAATAAATTCTTACTTTTACCACCGCCTTTTCATCTTTTACTCCAGTGCATTGCCTTCCAACCTCCGGCTAGGGTTGCGGCGACGTCTTCAGGCTTGACTCCTCCGACGATTCTGCTCACGAGTTAGGTTTCTTACCTTCCTAGGTTTCACATGGCCTCCTTGTCAGCAACCCCCATCCGTGGTATGTCACCGCGAGGTCCGTTCTCACCCGTGGCGATCTCGATGCCCTTAAGACAGAGTTTCACATTCCGCCTGACTATGACGTCAGGTTGCCTTCCCCTTCTAATCAGCCCGCCACACCCCGAAGTACTACATCACCATCTCGCGGGATCACCTGCAGGCGGGGTTGTGCTTTCATCGCCTTAGTATGCCGCTACCTCCGCCTCAATCTGTCTCAACTGACCCCCAACTCCATCCGCCTTCTCTGTGGGTCAGCTATTATTTTCCTATTATATCGCCTTCCCCTTCATGCCGAACTTTTCCACCACTTTTTCTATCTGAAGAAACAAGAATGGGGCGAGTTTGTCTTCCAAGCTCGCTCCGGGACTTCCTTTCTCTCTCCGCTTCCTTCCGCTAGCAGGGGTTGGAAGGAGAAGTTCTTTTTCATCCGCCCCGTGGCCTTCCCGACTTGGCCACTTAACTTCCGACGAGACTTTCCTCAAGTGCCCCCCATCATACGGATCCTCGGAAATTCCCCACCTTCGAGCGCCAAATTTGATCCTATCGCGAAGCGGGGTGGCGATCCCACAGGCCAGACGGTCTCCCGAGTGACACGAGCCAGTGAGGTGGCAGAGAGCTGATCGCACCTCGGCATGGTACTGCAAAACAGGGACAGTTAGTAAACTCGCCGGGGATTTTCCCCGGTCAGGCACTCCGATGGTCAAGTCAGCATCCGCAGGCATAGTAGTGGAAACTGAATGGAAATGAGGCAATGAATGCGAGAACTTGCGCGCGCGTACCTGCGGTAGGGGGAGTGCGAAGCTTATATAACCGGGGGAGCTGACAACTCTTGTCCGCCTTGACGAGACAGGAGTGTGGTAACTGTCAGCTCGTAGGGAGCACGGAGGAGTGGCGCGGCATGGCGCGGGGTGCTCAGGCAGTACGAGAGTACTGGGTGCGCAGTATGAAGTACTGGATGGGCGGACTAGCCGCTAGAAGTGTCAGAGGTGAGTAAGGCGTGCGGAACCCCGTTAGCAAGGTCGTACCCTGGATATAATGATGTAGGGGGTGTAGGGGCGAGATGGCCCGTACCCCGAGCGCCGACTGGAGGGTCCGAGTGTTGGGGACCGGGTCGGGTAATGGCCAGTGAGCGTGGGCAGTCACGCGTCCGACTGGCAGAGCGGGATCGCAGGGTACGCCCTAGGTCGGGGGTTTACCGAGGGATGTCTGCCCGATTCTGGTTGAGTATCCGGTCTGTGTGATGGCAAGAGAGAGAGAGAGAGTGGGCTGCCACCTGCCCGACTGTGGCGTCCGACCTAGCTCTAGGTCGGGGTGGGGTTAAGAAGCACGGGAAACCAAGCGTCTGTCCAGTTGAGTGGCCGGAGGGCGGCCCAGCCGTCTTCGTCGGTGGTTCGTTAGCCTCTGCCCCCCCCCCCCCGGGGGGCTTATGAACTCGGGCGCATACCCAGGGATTTAGCTGCTGATCTGTCCGTTAAGCCTTCCTGGCGCCAGGCTGACTGGCGGGCCCGGCCTATGCACCTACCCGTAGGCAAAGCCTGGATATGCTCGAATCAAAGTTTGAAAAATTCGAAGTAAACCCAAACTTGAATTTTATTTTGAATCAAGCTCGAGTCAAAATTATATATATTTTCAAACTTCGAAAATCATATATATTTTTCGAGCATGAACCAAATATCAATATTATCATATTATTCAGCTTCATTAGATTCGATTACACCCATAACCATAATGGTCAGATTACATCTCATTTTCCTTTAAATGGGACGTGAACCCCAGGATGCTGGGTTTCTGGATCGCTTGCCGTAAGTACTTTTCAATTTATTTTGACAGTCGATGAAAAACTTTCGTGGGGTCGGATCGATCGTTTGAAATTGAAAAAACTTGATTAACCACTGATCCTGTCGCGAAGCGAGGTGGAAGTCCCAAGGGCTGGATGGTCTCCCGAGTGACACGAACAGCTGAGGCGGCGCCGACCTGGCTCTGACCTGGCCTCAGCCTGCAAGACAGCGACCGTCAGCAAACCCGCCGGGGAGTTTCCCCGGCAAGGCACTCCGACGGTCAAGTTAGTATCCGCAGGAAATATAGTAGAGCAAATGGAAATGCAGTAGAAGAGAGAGCTCGCGCGCATACCTGCGGAAGGGGGAGTGGAGGGGCTTATATAGACGGGGGAGCTAATAACCCCTGTCTGTGTCAACAGTACAAGGGTAGGTTGTCTGTCAGCTCATGGGAGCGTCCGGCCGTGGCATGGCGCGGGGCGCACAGATAGTACGATAGTACTGAGTTGGCGGGCTATTTGGGACGCGTGCTATGAATGAGTAGGGTGTGGATTACCCTGATGTCATGATCGTACCCCAAATGTACTGATGTAGGGTGGCACAAGGAAGGCCGGGTCCGGAGACCGAGTATCGACCAGTGGGTCCGAGTGTCGTGGACCGGGCCGAGTTACGTCTAGGGAGTGTGGGCCGCCACGCATCCGACTGGGAGATGTGAGGCGTGGGGTATGCCCTGAGTCGGGAGTTTGTTGAACTGTATTTGTGTTGCCATGTTTCTGGTCTATAAGTTATTAGATCTATAGGATGCGGGGGATCAGTTCCCCAGACCTATCACGGGGTCGGGAATGGGGCCAGGTGGCCGAGTTGGGAGGTGCTCGGAGCCGACTTGACTGACCCTCCCCGGGATCGGTCGGCTAGTGCTTGGGGAGAGTTTCTGGCTCGGGAACTCCCCGAGAGGGGCCTTTGCTAGCCCTTCTGCTGGGTCTTCGTGGCGCTAAGATGGTTGGCTGAGCTGGCCGAGCTACCCGTAAGCAAGGCCGGGATCATAAGCGTCCCCCTCGAGTCTAGTCGAAGGAGGCGTTAAGTCTGACTGACTGGACATCTACCTATTGAAGCGAGCCTGGCGCACCCGAGTGGACTGACTTCTTCCTCCCTACCTTGCGGGGTGGGCGGTGGGTGTGTGGCCCGATCGGTCGAACCTGTCACATCACCTGTCTCTTCAGTCCTTGCCCTCGTGATGTCCGAGCATATTTGAATCCTGCGCATTATTTACCACATTTACCCGCTACAACACGTGTCTCCTTATCATTTCTTTCCTGAGCGACGAGGCATCCGCCGTCTGCTTAGGCGAATGATGAGAGCGCACGTGGGCTACTCTGCCGCAGGGGCACTCCTGGGCCCGATCGGACGGCTCGCATCCTTTGCCGCCCATTCTCCGGCCCACCATCTGACGGTCGGCATTGCTTTCGGGGTCCTATAAATAGGAACTCACCTGGCGGTTTTTACCCTTGCTTTTTTACTCCCGACATCGAAACGCCGCTCCTCAATCTTCCGCTAGGGTTCCGGCAAGGCATCCTGCTCCGTTCATCTTCTCCGGCTACCTTTCCCCTGGTTAGTCTTCCTTCACTTGCTTGCTTCTAATGGCTTCTTCATCTCTTCCCTCGACCCCCCTGGTATACCGTTACGGTGTTCGAGCTCGATCACCACGATCTGGAGGTGATCCGAGTGACTTATCATATTCCCCCGGACCATCATCTCCAATTACCCTCATCCTCCGACTGACCTGCCAAACCTCCACCGCACTATATTACCATTTCTCGGGACCATCTGCAAGTCGGGCTGCGCTTTCCAGTCCATCCCTTCATTATCGTCGTTTGTCATTACTTCCGCATCAATTTATCTCAATTAGCCCCAAACGCCATCCAGCTACTCTACGGGTCGGTCATCATCTTTTCTTTGTATCAAATTCCCCTTCGCCCCGACGTCTTTTATTACTTCTTTTGTCCAAAAAGACAAGAGCTGGGTGATTTCTTCTTCCAGACCCGATTTGGCACTTCTTTCCTATCGAAACTTCAGACCTCTAACAAGGGGTGGAAGGAACGATATTTCTATATTCGCCCCGTCCCGAGCCCGATCCGACCAGTCGACTTTCTGGTGAATTTTCCTTCTCTCCCACCTCTGCACAAGGACTTCCGATCTTTCCCCCAGTATCAATCCTCCTTCTCCAAGATCAGGAGTCAGCATTTCCATGGGGGACATCTGCTGTGCAAGGACATCTTGTCCGTGTTCCATCTCAGCCTAGCGCCGCTCCGTCAACCTTCTTCATTCGGTAAGCCCCCCATACTCTTCTTTACCCCTTTAGGTCTTACTGACCGTTGTTCCTGTCGCAGTCACCCTGATGCATTCGGCAGCTCCAGAGGAGGGCTATGGCCTAGATGACGCAGAGCTAGAGGCTCGCGTGGCCGAGCGACTAGCCGAATGGGAGCCTAATCTCCCGTCCACTAAAGCGCCGCACCCTGTTTCTCCTGTGACTGCGCCATCCGACGAGGAGTTCTCCTGGTCCGACCCAGAAGATGAACAACCTCTTATCTTTCGGAGGGGATGTCCACGCAGTGACGAGCCCACACCCGACCCTGCTGATCCAACCGAGGCCTCTTCCAGCCGGCCAAGCAAACGGCGAAAGGGCAAGAAGTCCGTGACTAATTCCCCAGTGCTGCCATCTTCTTCTCCTCGGGCGTCCCTAGAGGAGCCTGCCGCTCTTCCATTGGGGGAGCCGATCGCTCTTCGATCAGGGGAACCCGCTGAAGAGCACTTGTTGCATCTTCTACCGCCCTCGCTTTCTGACCTCCTTATGAGCATGAGGGTGCCGAGCGGTACGACCCCTATCCGGACGCAGGACGCCCAACTACATAGGTCACTGGCGGACCACTTCCTCTATGGTTTGCGAGAGAGCAATTTTCGTGGTCCGAGCGTCCGTGCGGACAACTTCATGGCTACCGCCACACAGGTATATCAAGCTCGCTTTGGCTTCTGTTTCATGCTTTTCTCAGTCACTATACTAATGCCTTCTTTTTCGTGGGTGGCAGTTTTGGGCCACAAGCTACAACATGTCCGTAACTATGCTCGCCCACGCCAAGGCTTGGTTCCGCGGCGAGCGACGAGTGAAGCATTTGCAGGCCCGACTCCGCCATATTCAACTGGCTTCTGGTGATGCCTCTTTGAACATCTTGAGGGTTGAAGTGATCGACCTTCAGGACCTGCTGGACCAGGCGAAGGATCAATTGGAGACCTTCCAGGCACAGATTGTCTCGGTCGATGCGGCGGTGGCTCAAGCGCAACTCTGAGTTGGCTAGGCCGAGCACACAGAACTTCGTGCTTGGAAGATCAAGGATCGGTTGCAAGAGGATCTCCGGAAGACTCAAACCGAGCTCCAGGAGGCGAATCGGGCTGTCGAGCCTTTACGTGCACAGCTGGCAGCCAAGGAGCCGGAGGTCGGCTCGCTGACGAGCTAGTTGAGTGCCCAGGCCGAGGAGCTGAATCGGCTACGCGAGCAACAAGCGACCTGGGAGGCAGCTCAGGCAGAGCTGGAGGAACTACGAGCGTATAAGTCGGAGGAAGCGACTTGGTGGGACGCTCGGCAGGTTGAATATGTTAATTCGGCGGAGTTCACTCAGCAAGTGTCCAAGTGTCTCCGAGTCATGCTGAGGTACCAGCAATCCAACATCCTTGAGCAGCTCAAGCAGGGCGGGCACATCGCCCCCGACCTGCCCGCTTCCTCAGTCAAGATGTCGGGCATGTCTGCGGACATGCCTGAGGAGGTCTACTGACCCTTCAAGTAAGGGCCAGGTTTTTGTTATTCCTTTTTTATCACTCTATGGAGGCAGTCCTCGTGTTTTTCCTCAATACAAATTTCCTTCTATCCACCTTCTTCTGACTGTCTCTGCCAAGCATTGCCAACTCGGGCACTTGTTAATGAGAGCGAGTCGAGTGCGAGGATAATCAGCCTATTCGGTTTCGCGAGTGCCTGATGGAGGTATTGGAGCGCAATAGTCTTTCAGTGTCGACCACTCGGGTGAGAGCGCGATCGAGCGACCTAGCCTTATGAGTAGCTAGGTGAGACACTAGAGCGTGATAATTCGCCTTGATAATGGGAGGTGAGATGCTCGGCCGGTTGGTATCCAAGGAGCGTGGACCGCCACACGTCTGCCTGGGAACCGAGCCGAGGGGTTTGGGGGAGGTTGCCCACTCATTATTCACTAGGGGTCGGAACCGGGCCAGCCCTTTCCGCCCCCTGCGACCTGGTCGGCAGGTCAAATATCCTTTCGATTGACCCATCTGTCCTATCCATGATACGAGCCGCTTCGTATCCTTCCTCATGATGACTGCATTAATTGGCGGAGACACGCGTCCCCCTATGAGCGGTTTCTCCGGCACTGAAGTGTTAGTCACCGATTACAAGCGCCTCGGGCAGTGAAACGTCTGCCGCCGGGAATTTGCACGTCCCGTCGAGCTTCGAGATTCCCCTTGGATCTAATCGGAGGGTCCCGATTCGATCCTTCTTTTCCCCGCGACTCTCCTCGAACGGCTAGGATTGGTCGCTGCCCCCTTATATATAGGTGCCAGCTGCGGCTCTCCCTAAAACCTTTTCTGCTCCGGCACCCCTTTGCTGACGCTGTCGAGAGCTCCGGTGCCTTCCGCTTTTCGGTCATCTTCCCCGGCAACCCCGCGTCTTCCTTGCGCCAAGATTTTGGCAGCGGTCCTGAAGGAGGGGTTCCTTTTGGACGATGCCGAACTCGCTGCTCAAGCCAGCGAACCTTCAGCAACCTTGGTGTCTACTCCTCCGGCGGCGACTTCCACCGAGGCGCCCTCTTCGAGTAAGGGGGAGGTGCCGGCTCCCAATCTTGAGGTCGTAGATGTGGACGACCAACTATTGGAGACCAGGCGCCGAAGGGATCGGCCGACCAACCCTTCACCCCCCTTTGGGACTACCACTGCCCCTCCTTCCGTGAAGAGGACCCGAGTCATGCCCCCTACGGCGTCCTCCTCACCGGCGACTCCTGTTCTGCCCGTGTCTGCACCCTTTACTCCAGCATCATCTGTTCAGGGGGCCACTTTGCTTGAGCTCCCTCCGACCTAGGCTGGTTCTTCGGGTGTTCGAGTCGATAGGCCTCCCCCTCCTCTTCCTGAGGGAGCTACAGGCCCCCACCCCTTGCATTTAGTTCTGCCATCTCGGGCTGACCCCAACACGGCCTATGAGACTCTTGTCACCGCGCCACACGAGCTGGCTCGAGTAGTCCACTTGTATGGTCCGCTGAGTGACCAATTGCATTAAGGCCTTAGGGAGTCTGACTTCCGAGACCCGATCAACAGGGCTAACACCCTCGTATCGGTACACAATCAGGCACGTTTTATTAATGGTTGGCGCTTATTTTTCCGCGCATTTTTCTTAGGCTTACATTTGGTTTTCCTTCATTCCGCGGTTCTTTGGCTCGGTCTATAACTCGATCGTTTGTCTTATAAGTCAGGCTCAGGCCCTACGACAGGATGAATCCCGAGCGGAGAGACTGGAGGCTCAGCTTCGCCATCCTCAGCTGAGGTCCAGTGAGGAGGACCTGAACAATCTGCGGGTCGAGAACTTGGCCCTTCAAGATCGTGCGGCCCACGCGAACGTGCACCTTACGGAGCTTCTAGCGGAACTGGAATCGGCCAATGAGTTGGTTGTCCAGGCGCGACGCAAAATCGCTAGCCTGGAACAGTCGGAATGCAAGGCCCGGGACCTTGAACACCAGGCTCGGGCAGAGCTGGCCAAGGTCAAGGCGGAGCTCCGGGAGGCGCATCAGTTAGCCGCTGTGCTACGTGTCGACTTGACGGCCAAGGAGGAGGAGCTAAACACTCGTTTATGAGACCTTACCCTGCTCAAGAGGCAGTACGCCGCCTGGGGGTCGGAGCTGGAGGCAACTCAGAAGGAGCTGGAGGCGATACGGGCTCGTGCCGGGTCCCAACGGCACGCCCATAGGCCTTAAGCAGTCGTTGTGGGAGGCGCTTCCTTTGCTTTTCTCTTTTTGGTAGAGGTCGAGCCTCGTTTTTGTAATATGACCATTCTGAATGCCAGTCTTTTTTCTTCGTGTTTCTGTACTGGTGTTTGGCGCGAGTGACTTGAGTGAGAAAACGATCAACCAGCTCGGCCTTGCGAGCGTCGTGCTTGAGCTCAGGGGCTTCTAAGCATTAATCACTCGAGTAAAAGTACCATTGGCTGAGTCGGCCTCTCAAGTGACCAGCTCAAACTCTTGAGCACGAGAGTTTCAGCCGCTAAAAGAATCTGACGGTCTGACTTTTAAACCGATCGCTTTCAGTTGTCAACTTGGTTAATTTAGAGCATCGCTATCGAGTTACTTCGACCGAGGGCAGTCACGCGCCCAGTTGGGAAATCAGGCTCAGGAGGCCCCGAGGACTCTCCTGTTCATAGCTCGTATGAAGGCGAGAGATTAGATGTTTGGTCGGGTAGTACCCAGGGAGCGTGGGTTGCCGCGCGTCCGACTGGGGGCCGAGCCGAGGGTCGTGGCTCGTGGGAGCATGCCCACTTAACTCGCGAGAGCGAGAGTCTGACTTTTCAGTTGGGGACATCTCAGGGAGTGTGGGTCGCCACGCGTCCGACTGAGAGCCGAGTCGAGGGTCATGGGAGTATGCCCACTTATAACTCGTGAGAGCGAGAGTCTGGCTTCTCGATCAGGGACATCTCTGGGAGCGTGGGCCGCCACACGTCCAACTGAGAGCCGAGCCGAGGGATTCGTGGGAGCATGCCCACTTATAACTCGCGAGGGCGAGAGTCTAGCATCTCGGTTGGGGACATCTCAAGGAGCGTGGGCCGCCACGCGTCCGATTAAGAGCCGAGCCGAGGGATTCGTGGGAGCATGCCCACTTAAAACTCGCGAGCGCGAGAGTCTGGCTTCTCGGTTGGGGGCATCTCAGGGAGCGTGGGGCGCCACGTGTTCGACTGAGAGCCGAGCCGAGGGATTCGTGGGAGCATGCCCACTTATAACTCGCAAGGGCGAGAGTCTGGCTTCTCGATCGGGGGCATCTCAAGGAGCATGGGCCGCCACGCGTCTACCTGAGAGCCGAGCCGAGGGATTCGTGGGAGCATGCCCACTTATAAATCGCGAGGGCGAGAGTCTGGCTTCTTGGTTGGGGACATCTCAGGGAGCGTTGGCCGCCACGCGTCCGACTGAGAGCCGAGCCGAGGGATTCGTGGGAGCATGCCCACTTATAACTTGCAAGCACAAGATTCTGGCTTCTCGGTAGGGGACATCTTAGGGAGCGTGGGCCGCCACGCGTCCGACTGAGAGCCGAGCCGGGGGATTCGTGGGAGCATGCCCACTTATAACTCGAGAGGGCGAGAGTCTGGTTTCTCGATCGGGGGGCATCTCAGGGAGCGTGGGCTACCATGCGTCAGACTGAGAGCCGAGCCGAGGGATTCATGGGAGTATACCCACTTATAACTCACGAGGGTGAGACTTTGCTTCTCGGTCGGGGACATCTCAGAGAGCATGGGCCGCCACGCGTCCGACTGAGAGCCGAGCCAAGGGATTCGTGGGATCATGTCTACTTATAACTCGCGAGGGCGAGAGTCTGGCTTCTCGGTCGGGGATATCTTAGGGAGCATGGGCCACCACGCATCCGACTAAGAGCTGAGCCAAGGGATTCGTGAGAGCATGCCCACTTATAACTCGCGAGAGCGAGAGTCTGGCTTCTCGATCGGGGACATCTCAGGGAGCGTGGGGCGCCACGTGTCCGACTGAGAGCCGAGCTGAGGGATTCGTGGGAGCATGCCCACTTATAACTCGCGAGAGTGAGAGTCTGGCTTCTCGGTCGGACACATCTCAGGGACCATGGGCCGCCACGCGTCCGACTGAGAGCCGAACCAAGAGCTTCGTGGGAGCATGCCCACTTATAACTCGCGAGAGCGAGAGTCTGACTTTTCGATCGGGGATATCTCAGGGAGAGTGGGCCGCCACGCGTCCGACTGAGAACCGAGCCGAGGGATTCGTGGGAGCATGACCACTTATAACTCGCGAGGGCGAGAGTCTGGCTTCTCGGTTCGGGACATCTCAGGGAGCGTGGGCCGCCACGCGTACGACTGAGAGCCGAGCCGAGGGATTCGTGGGAGCATGCCCACTTATAACTCGCGAGCGCGAGAGTCTGTCTTCTCGGTCGGGGACATCTCAGGGAGCGTGGGCCGCCATGCGTCCGACTGAGAGCCGAGCCGAGGGATTCGTGGGAACATGCCCACTTATAACTCGCGAGGGCGAGAGTCTGGCTTCTCGGTCGGGGACATATCAGGGAGTGTGGGCCGCCACGCGCCCGACTGAGAGCCGAGCGGAGGGATTCATGGGAGCATGCCCACTTATAACTCGCGAGGGCGAGAGTCTGGCTTCTCGTTCGGGGACATCTCAGGGAGCGTGGGCGGCCACGCGTTCGACTGAGAGCCAAGCCGAGGGATTCGTGGGAGCATGCCCACTTATAACTCGTGAGAGCGAGAGTCTGGCTTCTCGGTCGGGGACATCTCAGGGAGTGTGGGCCACCACGCGTCCGACTGAGAGCCGAGCTGAGGGATTCGTGGGAGCATGCCCACTTATAACTTGCGAGGGCAAGAGTCTGGCTTCTCGGTCGGGGACATCTCAGGGAGCGTGGGCCACCACGCGTCCGACTGAGAGCCGAGCCAAGGGCTTCGTGGGAGCATGCCCACTTATAACTCGCGAGAGCGAGAATCTGGCTTTTCGGTCGGGGATATCTTACAGAGCGTGGGCCGCCACGCGTCCGACTGAGAGCCGAGCCGAGGGATTCATGGGAGCATGACCACTTATAACTCGCGAGGGCGAGAGTCTGACTTCTCGGTCGGGGGCATCTCAGGGAGCGTGGGCCGCCACACATACGACTGAGAGCCGAACTGAGGGATTCGTGGGAGCATACCCACTTATAACTCGCGAGAGCGAGAATCTGGCTTCTCGGTCGGGAACATCTTAGGGAGCGTGGGCCGCCACGCGTCCGACTAAGAGCCGAGCCGAGGGATTCGTGGGAGCATACCCCCTTATAACTCGCGAGAGCGAGAGTCTGGGACACTTTGCCATTTATCCGAGAAGGCGGATCTTCCACTATTCTCGTGAGCTTACAAAGTACAACTTTTTAACAGCCTGCCCGGCGAGAGCTTCCTCGGGGTAGCCCACTTGAAATCATCTGCACTCCCCCTCGAATGGTGTTTTGCTGGTTGGCCTGCTGCTCCTCTATCTTGCCTGACTCGACTTGCTCTCCCACTGAGAACAAGCCACGAGCGAGCGGGGGCTCGCGTTCGCGTCCTCTATCAGCGGCGGGGAGGTTTTGGCCTCCTCAACCTGTGTCCCGCTCGGGGGAGATTTGCCTTATTCGTTCTTGGGTGGCAGTCGGGGGAGCGTGACCCCATTCGAACTGACGACACTCTTCCGTGTCGTGGGTGTGGCTGTGATGAAACGTGCAGTAGGGCCTCCAGCGGGTCGACAGACACCCCTGAGCCACTTGCTGCACCTGCCGATGCTCTGCTCTGGCTCGGTCAGCGGACCCCCATGGGCTGCGAATGGGCCCACCCCGCGGTCGGTTAGACTGCATAGGAGTCGAGAGGGCCGCGCTGGCCGGTTCCTTCTTTCGAGCAGCCTGTGCTTCTTCCACATTGATGTATTTGACGGCCTTCCGTAAGAGGTTGTCAAAGTCTTTGGAGGGCTTCCGGATGAGCGAGCGAAAGAAATCTCCCTCTTGCAGTCCTTCGGAGAAAGCGCTGATCAAAACTTCTGGAGCGGCAGTTGGCACGTCCAGCGCCACCCTGTTGAATCTCTTAATGTAGACCCGGAGCGACTCCTTCGGGCCCTGCTTCAAGGCAAACAAGTTGATACTTGTCTTGTGATGCCTTCGGCTACTAGTGAAGTGCTAGAGGAATATCCTCCTAAGTTCCCCGAAGCTGGAGACCGACCCATTGGGTACCTGGCCGAACCACCGTTGAGCGGGTCCAGAGAGTGTTGTCAAGAACGCCCGACACTTTACACCCTCAGGGTACTGGTGCAGTAGGGCGGCACTTTCAAACTTCATGAGATGTTCTTCAGGGTCGGTGGCCCCAGCGTACTCGTGTATGGTGAAGAATCTGAGATGCCTGGGAATTGGATCCTCCAGGATCCAAGGAGAAAAGGGGTTGTGCACCCGAGCGGCAATTGACGCGTCTGCTGGGGTCTTTCCCTTATCGAGGCGTGGCTTGTGCGTTCAGCTGGATGCGGCTGCTTCGATCGGCGCGGGCTCCACCATGTCGACCCGATTGTGGTGCGCATGTGGGAGGGGGGGGGCCGAGTCTCCTTTTGGCGGAGTGGCCTTTTCCCGACCTCCTAAGGGATTAGGCGCCGCAGGCTCCTGGGGCCGAGTCGCTGGGCCATCAGCGTGAGACAACCTCAGTGGAGTTCTCCGAGCCCGGGCGGCTGAGAGGAGCTCGTACTCCTCGGGAGTAACGGTCATCATGACCCAGTTGGGTGCTTCCATCGTACACTTCCGATCAGGCTGGGTGTCCCTTCTTCTAGCGCCAAATTTGATCCTGTCGCGAAGTGAGGTGGAAGTCCCAAGGGCTGGATGGTCTCCCGAGTGACATGAACAGCTGAGGCAGAGCCGACTTGGCTCTGACCTGGCCTCGGCTTGCAAGACAACAACCGTCAGCAAACCCGCCGGGGAGTTTTCCCGGCAAGGCACTCCGACGGTCAAGTCAGTATCCGCAGGAAATATAGTAGAGCAAATGGAAATGCAGTAGAAGAGAGAGCTCGCGCGCATACCTGCGGAAGGGGGAGTGGAGGGGCTTATATAGCCGGGGGAGCTAACAACCCCTGTCTGTGTCAACAATACAGGGGTAGGGTGTCTGTCAACTCATGGGAGCGTCCGACCGCGGCATGGCGCGGGGCGCTCTGATAGTACGATAGTACTGAGTCGGCGGGCTGTCCACGACATGTGTTATGAATCAGTAGGATGTGGATTATCCCGACGTCACGGTCGTACCCCGGATGTACTAATGTAGGGCGGCATAGAGAAGGTCAGGTCCGGAGACCGAGTATCGACCAGTGCATCCGAGGGTCGTGGATCGGGCCGAGTTACGTCCAGGGAGCGTGGGCCGCCACGCGTCCAACTGGGAGATGTGAGGCGTGTGGTATGCCCTGAGTCGGGAGTTTGTTGAACTGTATCTGTGTTGCCATATTTCTAGTCTATTGGTTATCAGATCTATAGGATGCGGGGGATCAGTTCCCCTGACCTAGCACGGGGTCGGGAATGGGGCCAGGTGGCCGAGTTGGGAGGTGCTCAGAGCCGACTTGATTGACCCTCCCCGGGACCGATCGGCTAGTGCTTGGGGAGAGTTCCTGGCTCGGGAACTCCCCGAGAGGGGCCTTTGCTGGCTCTTCTGCTGGGTCTTCGTGACGTTAGGATGGCTGGTTGAACTGACCGAGCTATCCGTAAGCAAAGTCGGGAACAACCATTTTGTTTGTTTGTTTGTTTTTTTTATAGTTTGCCACCTCATTGGCATAACGCTCTAAGTGTTAAAAGCGCCTCCTTCATGATTTTAGTTGACTTAGGATTAAATCAAAAAATTCTATGAGGTTTTTATCCATTTTAATAACTTTCATTGGCGCCTAGAACATCAAATTTTGTTCAACATGTCGCTCCAAGGCTAGAGTGACCGAAAGAATACTAAGGGTGCGTTTTGATTTGTATTTTTTAGTCTATTTTTTATTTTTATTTTTTTTTTAAAATATGATTTTTTAAAAATATATTTGATTTATATTTTTTAACTTTATTTTTCAGAAAAAAATATAACATTTTCTGAAAAATTAGAAAAATGAAATAAAGTTATTTTCTAGAAAATGAAAAATATGATTTTCTGAAAAATAAAAATGAAAATAAAAAATAAAACAAACCAAACACTCCTAAATTTTTCGAATTCATCTTTAATTATGATGCATCTTGCAACATTTTTTTAAATCTAATTCATTATTTTATTTTTTAAACTCACATGTCAGAGTAGCTGATGATAGCGGTACAATCTAAATACCAAGGTTTCGAAAATCGGATCGGATATTGAAGCAGTCGAGGCAAGGGTTCAAAGGTTTAGAGGTTCAATCGGTTTAACCGGGAGTCCAACCGGGATATAACCGGTATATAATAAAGCATGTATTTATATAAATATATGAAACTAACGACTTATCCAATTACTTTCTTCAAGATTGGATCAACTAGGTCGAGCATGTGTATGTTTTTGTTAGCAACTCAGTACGGTATTTTTGAAAAAATGGTTAGTTTAAAAGAAAAATTCAAGTTTAAAACCATTGGGTTCAAGAAATCTGGATACGAATTGAAGAATTTTATTAGAAGTTAAAATTATATCACGATAGCATTTGTTCACCGATAAACACTTAAACAGAGGACACTAGCAAAGCACATGCAAAATCACTTTTCCAAATATGTCATATACTACTGTCTTCGTATGCCAGCACGACGACGCAACGAGGCTGGCAGCGGGACGAGGCTAGCGGAGGTAGGGTGACACGACGAGGCTGGTGGAGGCGGGGCGACGCGGCGAGGCTGGTGGAGGTGGGGCGACGCGGCGAGAGGCTAGCGGTGGTGGCTCTCTTGCAAGCAAACAATATGTTTGTTCGTTTGAGACTTTGGATGAAAGCAAACTAGGTTTTTGACATTTTATTTTTCAATTTTCATTTATTAGTAAGAAAACAAAACTGCAAAAGGGGAAAAAAATCAAAAAATGAAAAATAAAATAAACCAAGCCGGTTTGACCGGTTTTTCCGGTTTGCCCGGTTCATCGGTTCCCGACCGGTTCAAAACGGTTCGCACCCGGTTCTTGAGTAGCCGATTTTTAGGGTCAACTCGGATCGGAAATCTGACTGGTTCCCGGTTCAACCGGTCCGACCGGTCGGTCCGGTCCGGTTTTCAGAACACTGCTAAATACACACGGTATAAAATAGCAAAGTCAAGATTAGATTTTTTTTTCTAAAATAAATTTATCCTACACATGGTACTTGCAAAATATCACAATATTCATTATTCAAAATAGGACGATTTTTATGTTACAATAATAGCACTATATAAAATCACAAAAACTTCAAATAAAGATGTTCTTAAACTTCCCGAATGCAAGAAAAGATGGGTGTGTAATGTTTATGCTCTAAATTGGATTAATTGATTTTTTTTTAGAGAGAGAGTGTATAAGTACAATAGTCGAAATATAGAACCTAAGACCTCATTGGCACAGGGCCTCCATCGTAACGGCCTCATGTTTTCGGGGTTATAGTATAGTGGTAGGGCGATTAGTCGCTATCCCAGACATCCACGGTTCGATCCCCAGCTACGGCGTATTTACATAATTTTTCCTCCAAATGAAACGCGAATCCTAGGACGCTGAGCTTTTAGACCGCCCACTGCAAACGCTTCCCGATTTACTCTTACGGTCGGTGGAAAACTTTCGTGAAATCGAATCGGTCGCCTCAGATTAAAAAAACTTCGTTAATCATTTTTTTCATCAGCTGGATTGAATGATTCTACACACTAATGAAGTCCCCTATTTATACTTTGTGAAAGGTTGAAGGAATTTCTCGATTTAATCAAGTCTATCATTCCTCTTGAATCAACTACTCAGATCGCATTCAATCTGAAGGATCACAATTATATCCTATCATCGTCTAAATAGCCGATCCTATTTAAATCTAGATAGCATAAGGATCATAATTTTGTCCTCTCATCGTAACGATTATGATCCATCCATCTTAATCCAATGATCCATATTGTGTTTCATTGTTTCATCTGAAGTATCACGATCATATCCTCTCATATGGATGAACCTAACTGATTCATCTTGAATCCAACAATCTAGATCACACCCATTCCCAATATCCGTCTCACCTCGTGTGCTCTACTTGGATTGTGTCATGTCATCAATCCATGTTGAGCCCCTTAAGCTTAGTTATGCGATAAAAAAGACCCCTCAAGCTCCTCGCGATCGACAATGCAGATGTGCATAGTGCAAAGTGCACCCTAAATCACTCAACACATGAACCTGAGTGCGGGCTTAGGCTCAAACTCAAGCTCATTCAAATATCCTGTACTTAGCTATTTCAGTTTTGGACTATTTGATAGTAAGAAAATTAAAACGGCAATTTACCAAAGGGCGTACCTAAGAATTAGAAATTACTAATTCCGTATCATAGTTTCTATTTTACCAAAGGGCGCAGGCCTTTATGTGAACTTCCTCTTATACCCCTCTTCTAATTACTGTCTTTCTCTTTCTCTCTCTCAGTAACAAATTTCGAGACGTCCGTACACATGCTTGTTCAGACTTGTATCTTAAAATAATATATTATGGAATCGACGCTAAAAACGAAAGATAAAAACTAAAAAAATATTTCAGTTTCCAAACTTGATTAATATATAAATATTTTTTAATATTTCATCCGATTAGTTAAAACTTTGATTAATATATAAATATTTTCAAGTAAAAATGTAAGGTAAATGATTTTTTTAAATTTGATTAATATTAATTAATATATTTAATAATATTTAATAAATATATTAATATAAAAAAAATTTAAAAAAAACGTAAACTGTGGGCCTGAAATGTTTTATTTTAGGCCCACGTTGGGCCTGAAATGTTTTGTTTCAGGCCCACATTGGGCCTGAAATGTTTTGTTTCAGGCCCACGTTGGGCCTGAAATCTTTTGATTTCAGATGCGACGTGGACTCAAATTTTTTTTCTATTTTAAAAATATATTAATATATAAAAAACGTATCAAAACACTTAATTTCAGATTCAAACGCAGGGCCTGAAGTCATCCCAGAAGGGACTGAAGTCAAATAACTTCAGAACCTATAAATAATTAATTTAATAAATAATAATTAAATATAAAAAATATTTTTAAAATTAAAAAATTTTTAGTGCCCTGGGGCCTGAAGTCATCCGACTTCAGGCCCAAGGAGGGCCTGAAGTCTGATGACTTCAGGCCCTCCATCAATGATATAAAAGTATATTTTAAAAAAAAATTATAAAAAAGTTTAATATATAATTACATATTATATAGTAGTGGTTTAGGTATATCAGTGAGTTTGAGTGTCGAAACATCTAATAGGAGTGGTCTAGGAGATGAGATTTTGAGTGCCGAAGCATATAATCTTGCTGTATCACCAATGCTATAGGAGTGGTTTAGGTATATCAGTGAGTTTTGAGCAAAACTCACTGATGGACCTACCATATTTGGAATTCTGAAAACCCTATATCAGTAGACAGGGTTGAGCTAGGAGATGAGATTTTGGGTGCCGAAACATCTAATTTTGCTGTATCACCTATGCTATAGGAGTGATTTAGGTATATCAGTGAGTTTTGAGCAAAACTCACTGATGAACCTACCATATTTGGAATTCTGAAAACTCTATATCAGTAGATAGGGTGGAGCTAGGAGATGAGCTTTTGGGTGTCGAAACCTCTAATCTTGCTGTATCACCAATGCTATAGGAGTGGTTTAGGTATATCAGTGAGTTTTGAGCAAAACTCACTGATGGACCTACCATATTTGGAATTCTGAAAACTTTATATTAGTAGACAGGGTTGAGCTAGGAGATGAGATTTTGGGTGCCGAAACCTCTAATCTTGCTGTATCACCAATGCTATAGGAGTGGTTTAGGTATATCAGTGAGTTTTGAGCAAAATTCACTGATGGACCTACCATATTTGGAATTCTGAAAACTCTATATCAGTAGACATGGTTGAGCTAGGAGATGAGATTTTGGGTGGAGAAACCTCTAATCTTGCTGTATCACCAATGCTATAGGAGTGGTTTAGGTATATCAGTGAGTTTTGAGCAAAATTCACTGATGGACCTACCATATTTGGAATTCTGAAAACTCTATATCAGTAGACAGGGTTGAGCTAGGAGATGAGATTTTGGGTGCCGAAACCTCTAATCTTGCTGTATCACCAATGCTATAGGAGTGGTTTAGGTATATCAATGAGTTTTGAGCAAAACTCACTGATGGACCTACCATATTTGGAATTCTGAAAACCCTATATCAGTAGACAGGGTTGAGCTAGGAGATGAGATTTTGGGTGCCGAAACCTCTAATCTTGCTGTATCACCAATGCTATAGGAGTGGTTTAGGTATATCAGTGAGTTTTGAGCAAAACTCACTGATGGACCTACCATATTTGGAATTCTGAAAACTCTATATCAGTATACAGGGTTGAGCTAGGAGATGAGATTTTGGGTGCCGAAACCTCTAATCTTGCGGTATCACCAATGCTATAGGAGTGGTTTAGGTATATCAGTGAAATTTGCTCAAAACTCACTGATGGACCTACCATATTTGAAATTCTCAAAACTCACTGATATACCTAAATCACTCCTATAGCATTGGTGATATAGCAAGATTAGAGTTTTCGGCACCCAAAATCTCATCTCCTAGCTCAACCCTGTCTACTGATATAAAGTTTTCAGAATTCCAAATATGGTAGGTCCATCAGTGAGTTTTGCTCAAAACTCACTGATATACCTAAACCACTCCTATAGCATTGGTGATACAGCAAGATTAGAGGTTTCGGCACCCAAAAGCTCATCTCCTAGCTCCACCCTGTCTACTGATATAGAGTTTTCAGAATTCCAAATATGGTAGGTCCATCAGTGAGTTTTGCTCAAAACTCACTGATATACCTAAACCACTCCTATAGCATTGGTGATACAGCAAGATTAGATGTTTCGGCACCCAAAATCTCATCTCCTAGCTCAACCCTGTCTACTGATATAGGGTTTTCAGAATTCCAAATATGGTAGGTCCATCAGTGAGTTTTGCTCAAAACTCACTGATATACCTAAATCACTCCTATAGCATTGGTGATACAGCAAGATTAGATGTTTCAGCACTCAAAATCTCATCTCCTAGACCACTCCTATTAGATGTTTTGACACTCAAACTCACTGATATACCTAAACCACTACTATATAATATGTAATTATATATTAACCTTTTTTATAATTTTTTTTAAAATATATTTTTATATCATTGATGGAGGGCCTGAAGTCGGATGACTTCAGGCCCAGGGCACTAAAAATTTTTTAATTTTAAAAATATTTTTTATATTTAATTATTATTTATTAAATTAATTATTTATAGATTCTGAAGTTATTTGACTTCAGACCCTTCTGGGATGACTTTAGGCCCTGCGTTTGAATCTGAAATTAAGTGTTTTGATACGTTTTTTATATATTAATATATTCTTAAAATAGAAAAAAAATTTGAGTTCACGTCGCATCTGAAATCAAAAGATTTCAGGCCCAACGTGGGCCTGAAACAAAAGATTTCAGGCCCAACGTGGGCCTGAAACAAAAGATTTCAGGCCCAACGTGGGCCTGAAACAAAACATTTCAGGCCCACACTGGGCCTGAAATAAAACATTTCAGGCCCAACGTGGGCCTGAAATAAAACATTTCAGGCCCAGTGTGGGCCTGAAATGTTTTATTTCAGGCCCACAGTTTACGTTTTTTTTAAATTTTTTTTATATTAATATATTTATTAAATATTATTAAATATATTAGTTAATATTAATCAAATTTAAAAAAATCATTTACCTTACATTTTTACTTGAAAATATTTATATATTAATCAAAGTTTTAATTAATCGGATGAAATATTAAAAAATATTTATATATTAATCAAGTTTGGAAACTGAAATATTTTTTTAGTTTTTACCTTTCATTTTTAGCGCCGATTCCATAATATATTATTTTAAGATAAAAGTCTGAGCAAGCATGTGTACGGACGTCTTGAAATTTATTACTGAGAGAGAGAAAGAGAAAGACAGTAATTAGAAGAGGGGTATAAGAGGAAGTTCACATAAAGGTCTGCGCCCTTTGGTAAAATAGAAACTATGATACGAAATTGGTAATTTCCAATTCTTAGGTGCGCCCTTTGGTAAATTGCCGAAATTAAAAACAAGGCTGATTGAGTTGGGAGTTGAAGTTTTGGATGAGTTTTGTTAATTTTCTTACCATTTACATATTATGTATTGTTTATTGATGGTAATTTTCTGTATTGTTAAGAACTATTAAGTGTCAGGATTTAAAAAAATCGACTTGTTGACAGTTTAAGTTGTTTATGTTATGTTAATTGAATTCTTGTAGTTTTTATTTTGCATATGAAAAATGATATCTTCAAGAAAAATCAACCTCTTACTATTTAACTCTGACCTAATTTGACTATACTTCTGAATATATAATTTTTATTATCCTCCTTTCCATATAAATTCAGATCAAGTTGATTTTTTATCAGCACCTTATCTTTACTATTTCACTTTTAAATAAACAATCACAAACTGTTTCAAAGTGACGTTATTTTAGTCCAAACTATTTTTTGAAATAACGTACTTCTAAAGTGACGTAGAGTTGGCAAATTTGTTCTAAGGTGTACTATAAAAGAATATTTTGGATATTATTGATTTAATAATTTTTAAAAGAAAGATGTTCTTTGGCAATATGGATAACGAGGGGTGTTTTTTTTAAATGCCTTTTAATATATTAAAAATAATTATTTTGGTAAAAATTAAAAGGGCAGTCTCATGAAGAAGTTGTTCCTTTTTAACCCAATGACCAATCGGTCGAGAGCTTAAAACCAAACCGAGTGATTTGATCAGGTCAATTGCGAATAGGCGAGCTAGGTGATCCACTGTGATTTGGTTGGGTTAATTAGATCATTTCCAACCATAACATCATATTTAATATAATTTTCATATTAAAATAATACATTTTAACAACAAATACTATTTAAGTATCACATAAAAAAAATATTCATTAAAATATTTTATTTTTTCTTATTCATAATTTAATTATCAACGTATATTTTAATTTATTAATATTTTTTAATGATAACTAGTATATTTAAAATTAATAAATAATTTAAAATAAAATTTTTAATAAATTAATTCTTTAAAAATATGCATAATAAAATTAAAATATACCATTAAAAATTTATAATAAATAATTAATATTACTATAAATAATAGAAAAATAATAATTATTATAAATTAATTTTTATTTATGATATTTAATAATATATATTACAATTGATTTTATTAATTGTATAATATAATAAGTTTTTTTAAAATTATAAAAAATTCCCTATTTGGTGTGGTTTTTTGGTGATGCACTGTTCCCATATAAATTTGATATGGAAATTTAGTGTATGTATTGGAGTAAAATGATGTTAATTTTATATCAAATAGTGTTTTGGTGATGAGTTAGAGATATGCCCTTATCACATGATAGAATTATATAATGGAACAAAGATTGATATCCAATAAAATCGGAAAAAATACACTCACATTTAATTTCCTGATTCATCTCTCTATAAATTATTATGAATCGGTCTCTCTACAAATTATTATGGAATCGGTCGTCTGATGTGCCTAAAGTGTGTATCACCCTTTTGCATAATCACAAGGAAAATATTTTCAATTTCCTCTCTATCTCAAACATAGAAAATAAATTTCAACCCATTTTTTGATACCTCATCAAACAAACAATGTTTTTTCTTCTCCTCCTTCCTCATCAGTCATCTCTTCAACACATAGTTATCATTGACAGAGGAGTATCTTCACCATCGCTTCTTTGGGGTTTCTGTTAACTCATAGCAAAAAAAAATCCAAATACTTCAGACACAATTTGGTACCTTGGAATAGTTTCTTGGCTTTCGTGATTACTATGCAAATAACAGAGCAAAACTATGGCAAGAAGTAATTTTAGAACTAAAAAATTACAGCTATAATTTCTGTAAATTCTTATTAGAGGGACAAAAGGACCTGATCGAACCGATAAGGAGGCCTGGTGAGAGGGCTTTACTGGGAGCCATCACTTTTCAAGAAAGAACGAAGCACTAATGTCAGTGCCATCACCAGCAATGCCACAATCAATCTTTCAGGAATATCCATTAGGAATTTCTCTAATATCACTGGCTTCTCTCTAATTGTCATGAGCTTTTCTTTCATCATATTTTCTGTGAGCTTCTTTTTCCCTGCAATGCTTTCTTCTTGCTGCTCTTCTGCATCCTTATTCACAAATACCACCTTTGTGTCCTTGTTTTTTTCTTCAATTTCTTCTTTTACTAGCTTTTCATCATTTGAAAGTTGCTCATTTTGCGGTTGGTTCGTCTCCACTTGAGATGTTGTCTCTTCTTGAAGTTCAGTTGATGATAATTTGAACTCTTCGCTTCCATCTTCATTCAGTGATAAAGACTCTGATTCTATCAACATTTCTGAATGGGACTCAGTCATCTGGATTTGAGACTCAGATGACTCCTTTTGTGCATTGACCAAGCAAAGCTCCGACTCCTCCAAAATCTGATCAGTTTGGCGACGGTTAATCTCAGACTCAGATTCGACAAGCAATATCTCTTCAACATTTTTTTGGTTGCATTCGTCTAAAAATTGTTCAGTTTGCTCTTGGTTTATCTGCAACTGAGAATTTGTCTCTTCAAGTACACCTTGTGGTGCTTCCTCTTCTTGTTGTTCATCCATTACCTTTGCTGCAAACGGTTCTGATTCTCCTGATACATCCAGTTTGCTCTCGGCCATCTCAAACTCAAATTCTCTGGGTGAACTTTTCCCTGCAAAAACTGAAGCTTCTTCGTCTCTCTCTATCATGATAGCTCTGACATTCTTGTTTCCCATGCTTATTGTATTTTGATCGCGCTTCCTCATTTGCGTCAGTTTTTGCTTACTTGGTGAGGACTCAACCTCTTTATCTTCATTGCTCAATGCAGGTATCAACCTCTGAACAATCAGCTCAGTTTGGTGATGATGGTTCGTTCCATGTTCCGAATCTTCTTGATCATCTTTTCCCCCATGGATTAAAGCAATCTCATGTGCATCTAAAAGCTCCTCAAATTGATGCTGGTTCATATCTGACTCAGATTTCAGCACTGACATAACTTCTACTTGTCCTACTTTCCCGACATAAACAAACTCTGTTTTCTCTAAGACTGATACTCTCTGGTTTTTCACTACATCCATGTGATAATCAACCAATATAGGCTCTTCTTCTTCTTCGTCTTCTTCTTTTGTTTCATCTACGAGAACAGATTCAGAGTTTTCTAAGATTTGCTGAACTTGTTCTTGAGGCTCACAATTTCCACATCGATCAGTTGAGCTAATTTCTTTTTCCCCTATTTCATTCTGCAGTGCCAAATCTCTTTGCCCCAAAATTTTATCACTGAGGTGGTTCATCAAAGACTTGCCGCAAATAGGAAGTTCTTCATCATCTAAACAACTTTCCTTTGGGTTGACAGAATCATCCTCCTGTATGGTTAAACTACAGATCAAGGCTAAACAATTGCACTAACATTACCAATTTTAAGCAACAACACTAACTATTTCCAAAAAAAAATTAACTACGAACCCAAGAACACAAGAAATAATCGAAAGATTAATGAGTACCTGAATGCTGATTGATCTATCAATGTCGCCGTTTCCCTGTCTGTAAAATGACCAAAAGAGAACTCGAATCATAAATAAGCATGTAATCAGATAGGAAAAACCTAAGAAATCCACATCTAAGAAAGAGCATGATGAACTCACATATCATCGCCGTCCGAGCGCTCAACATTCTCATTCGCCGATCGCTTTGATTGCGCTCTGCGAGCGACGATAGCGGCGGCGGCGCCGACGGCGGATGCGCCGAGGAGCCCGCCGAGGATGAGGATCCATCCTCCCCCTTTAACCTCCACCGTCCTCTCCAGAGGCTTCCTCCTCACTTCTCCCAGCTTTCTCTCCTTCTCCTCTCTGTGTTTCTCCATGACGATCTGCTCACGAGATGACGGCGACGGCGGTGGCGGCGGCCTCACCAAAGACGCAAGTGATGCTACGATCTGCTCCATCGAGATCACCGGCTGCCTAAATCCGCCGCTCCTGATGCGGAGTCGATTAAATGAGACGAAGATAGGAGGGAAGCCGTAGCATAGAGGTCGAGCCAACGGCGGGCGATTCAAGGCGTCGACCGACTCGGTTCGGGTGAGCCGCAGAACACGCGGCTGTCGTCAAGGTGGCGCAGGTGAGTTGCACCGACACGTGGAGACCGGGGTAGGTTTACTTTGAGGGCATATCCTCTGTTCCAAAAAAATCCCTATCTCATCTCCGATGACGGCCGATGAATTATCCAATCATCGATTCGACACCACCGACCATCTCTGACCATTGTCCTGAACAAAATTATACCTTGGGGTATGATGAACTCGTCGAGATTGTCACAATTGCGATCTCACCGGATTCACCGTCGAATCCAACGAGATTGCAATTGCAGCGATTCCGACCGATTCATTATTTTTTTAAGATATTATTTGATTCGGTACGACGATTAAAATTCATCGATGGTATCTGATTGTGATTGGACGATTCACTGATCGTCGCTGAGGAGCGAGACAGACGGACCAACGCTTTTTTTGGGAGAGAATCCTAAGGGCATCCGCATTGGTTTAACGCCATTAACGTTATTACACCTACCACCTCATCAAAAAGCATGGGACCCACATGCCACATACACATTAACATTAACATCTTCATTCTCTCACAACCGTTTAACATTCAACCCTCATTATTTGTGGGACCCACATGCCACATACACATTATCTCACATATACATTCTCTCACATATATATTCTCTCACATATATATTCTTTCATATATTTATTTTCTTATCTACCTATTTTTTTTATTTTCAAATTTATTTACTAATTTAAATTATTATTATTTTAAATAAATAATAATAATATTTTTAAATATTTTTATCATTATTTAAAATTTAAATTATTATTAAAATTTTGAAATGATAGAGAACAACATTAAAAAAAATACGCTTGCATATAATTAAAAGATAACATATAAATTAACATAAAGTGAAATAATAAAATACAAATTCAGGGGTTGTTATATTGTGACCAAATATGTTCAACTAAGTCGGCACGAAGTTGGTGATGCACATGACTGTCACGTAGTTGAGAATTTATCCGGAGATAATCATGAAATCCTCGGTTTGAGCCTTGGACTGGTTGTGCTGGTTCGTCACCTTCATCGTTGTACCAATTTGTCACGTGATCCCCCTCATCTTCTACAATCATGTTGTGCAAAATAATACACGCTAACATAATATGTTTTAACTTTTTCCTATACCAATAACGAGCTGGACCTCTGACAATTGCCCATCGAGCTTGAAGCACCCCAAATGCTCGTTCAACATCTTTCCTTGCAGCCTCTTGTCTTTCCTTAAACAATCTCCTCTTGGGATCTTCCGGACAAGAAAAAGCCTTCACGAAAGTAGCCCATTCCGGATATATTCCATCTGTTAGATAATACCCCTTCTTGTATTGTGTGCCGTTGACCGTGAAATTAATCTCCGGGGCATTTTCTTGCAAGACGTTATTGAATATGGGAGATTCATATAACACATTAAGATCATTACGTGAACCTGCAACACCAAAGAATGCATGCCATATCCACAAATCTTGAGACGCGACCGCTTCAAGCACGATTGTCGGTGATCCATGCCCTCTTGTAAATTGGCCTTTCCAAGCAACTGGACAATTTTTCCATTCCCAATGCATGCAATCAAGGCTGCCTAACATTCCGGGGAAGCCGTGCCTCTCATCATGCAATTGAAGAAGACGTTGAACATCATCAGCATTTGGTCTTCTCAAGTATTGATCTCCAAATAGTTCAACCACATAAACGCAAAACTTGAAAAGACACTGAATGGCGGTTGATTCACCCATGCGTAGATACTCGTCAAGATGGTCGGCTGGCACTCCATAAGCTAATTGGCGAATCGCAGCTGTGCATTTTTGCAGTGGTGTCAAGCCTTGTCTATTCGCAGCATCATCCCTTTGCTGAAAAAATGATGAACGACTCTCAAGTGCATTCACTATGCGACAAAATAAATCTCTTCGCATGCGAAATCGCCTTCGAAATATTTGATCTGGATACACTGGATTTGTGGAGAAATAATCATTGAAGAGTCTGACATGCCCGGCTTCACGATTTCTTTGAATAAACCTTCTTCTTCGCCGCATCTCGTTATTACTTTGATATGCTTCAACTATTTCTCGACTTTGTTGAAGTATCAATGACATTAGCTCATTCCCTGGATCATAACCTTCATCAACATCTTCAACATGGACTTCATTTTCACTTGTCGAGTCGGACATGGTGTTACTTGAAGATTGAGACATAATTGGAGGAAGAATGAAGAATGAAGAGGAAACAAATTCGTCAGCTACTTGGAGAATGAAAAATTGTAGAGCACAAGGTGTCTATTTATTTATTTTTATCAACGGCTATATTCGAACAGCCATATTACAACGGTCATATTCCAACTACCATATTACAACAGCTATATTACAACGGCTATATTCCAACTTGTTGGGCTAGAGAGGGGGGGGGGGGAGTGAAGATTGAGACATAACTTGTTGGGCCCAAGGTACCTGATCGGTCACTGACCGATCAGGGATTTGTCCTGATCGGTCATGGTGACCGATCAGGACACACCTGGACCGATCAGGAGCTCTCCTGATCGGTCCAGGAGGACCCTGATCGGTCACCATGACCGATCAGGATTTTCCTTGGGCTAAACAGAAGGTTATCAACCTTCTGTTCTCTCTGTCTGATCGTTCACCAGAACGATCAGGCTCCCTGGATCGATCACCTGATCGATCCACTAACGGGACTCCGTGCCAACCGATCTCTAGACCGATCAGGCTTTAATTCAACTCAACCCGGCTTCACTCACCGGGGTTTCAGTCACCCGGCTTCACTCACCGGGATTTCAGTCACCCGGCTTCACTCACCGGGACCCGGCTTCACTCACCAGTCATATTATAATGAAGTTAAGAAAGTAAAATAATAGGAAATTACATTAATTTAAAAGGACAATGTTCAAAAATTACATTAATTGAAAAGTACAATAATTAAATAACAATAAATAAAAATTACAGATTCCATCTCTTCTTAATCTCTTGACATAAATGTTGATGAATGATAAATTGCTCTTGTGTCATTTGTGAGGTGTCTTTCGAAAGAATTGCATATTCCTTCAATTGAACTTTAGCTAAGGCAGCCTTTGCTTTCATCTCTTCAATTTCGAGTTGTTTTTGTTTCATTCCAACTTCAGTCTTTTTGATGCTTGTATACTCTGAAAATTTTGCAAACATATTATCCAAATTTGTTGTCATACCTTCAATGTCTGATTTCATTTTGCCTTTTCCTTTTCTTTTTGCTGCCTTCTGACCGATTGGACGAGCTTCTTCTTCATTTAGGTCTACATGTAGACTAGCATCTTGGCTAGATGACGTGTTGCTTGCTCCCGACTCTGAGGTTCTTGCCTTCTTTGTGCTAACAATATGATCAACAGACTGTGGAGTAAACATTGGACGGTCTTTTACTATCCTCCACACATGCTCAAGATTAAATGCAACGTTATTATTTTCTTCACGATATTTTTCGTACGCAAACCGCAATATATCCTCATCACTGTGGCCGCTACGATATGCACTATAAATGCTATTGTAATTTGCATTGAAGTGATATACCTTTTTTTGTATGGTATTGTGCCAGTGCGATCGTATTATACTTGGATTTCTGTTGGGTGTACCTTGAGGACGATTCTCGTTGTAGTAGCTAGCAACACGACCCCAGAAAGCATCTATCTTCTGATCATTGCCGATGATTGGATCGTCGCTGATAGTGACAAATGATCTGGCCAAAATTTCATCTTCAGACTTACTCCATGTTGATCGTTTTCTTCTGCTCGCAGCGCCAGCATCCGCCTTCTCTAAATTAACAACTTCGATTGGAGATTCACGATCGGACACTTGAGTCTCTGGAATAAAAGTCGGAATAAATGGATCACTTTCCGTCGGAGATGTAAAAGGCATGTCGGTTGTAGGTGGATTGGATGGATAATTTTGTGGATATGGATTATATGGATAATTAGGTGGATATGAACCATATGGATTATTTGGTGGGTATGGATTATGTGGGTAATTTGGTGGATATGGAAAATATGGATAATTTGGTGGAGTTTGGGAATTTTGGGAAGAAGTATTTTCTAAAAAATTTCTAAAAAAACCACGATTATTTTCATCCATTTCGGAAGAAAATACTAGAGATGAGATTTGTAGAAGGAGGGAGGAAGGTTTTTGAAGATTGAAATAAGAGTGATTGGAAGGGATGTGTTTGAAGGTTGAAATGAGAATTGATGAGTATTTATAGATGAAAATTTATTTTTTAATTAAAATAGCCGTTTGTTTGTGACCGTTTGGTTGTGACCGTTCAAGTGACCGTTCAAGTGACCGTTCAAGTGAACGTTCAAGTGATTAGGAGCCTGACCGGTCAGGCTGACCGGTCAGGAAGGAGCCTGACCGGTCAGGCTCCTGCCTGATCGGTCAGGTTCCTTCCTGACCGGTCAGGCAGGAGCCTGATCGGTCAGGTTCCTTCCTGACCGGTCAGGCAGGAGCCTGACCGGTCAGGCACCTGCCTGATCGGTCACCCAGACCGATCAGGATGCCAGGTCATACGCGGATTAACGCGTTCAAACATCTGAACGCGTTCATCCGAGTCAGCGTTATAACGTGCTCCCACAACGCGACGGCTCGTTAATCGAGCGTTATAACGCTCGATTAACGAGCCGTTGCGGATGCCCTAATGGGTTTACTTTGTTATTCCCGCGCAGCGACGGCGACGTGAATGGCTTCGTCGACCGGGAGTCATTTCTTATTAATTTTAGTATTTAGATAGTCAAAGAGTTGTCAATTTAATAGTAAATCACGTAATGAGTTGATTAATGATCACTTTGAATATCAGCTATAAATATTTTTATTTTTTAATTTTTTTGAGTTTTTTTATTGTCTTTGACGTTATGGTGTAGCGGTAGGATGATTAATGTTATTCTACGTATTCGTGATTCGATCCTCAGTTATGATATATTTGTAGAAATTTTTTCTCTAAATAGGACGCGAATCCTGGAATATTGAGAAAAATTTTGTTAATCATTTTTTATAAATATTTTTATTATTTAATTTATTAAAATTTTTAATTGATTTTTTTACTTGTCTTATTAATTTTTTAATGGTATGAATAAGTGTGGTGGGAGAACACCAAAATTAAAAAGAAAGATATTCAACATAAATATATCTGGTTAATTATTTTTAAATTCAATATCAAAATATTTAAATAATAAAATCGAGACCTCCACCAGTTGACCCATGAAAATTTAGATAATTGTATCCGAAAATGATTAACTCAAGCTCAACTAGATACTTAATTTCAATATGCCGCATGAATAATCCATAACTCACATATTGAAATTTATAATTAGATGTATTGTAATACTTAAATTTTGTATGTATTTTTTCTAATGGAAGATTGATTTTCTTAAAAAAAAAATAGTATGAATAAATAATTTTAAAGGGGAGTATCTCAAATACTAGAAGTTTTTATATTTTCTTATCTTTCAAATGTTGAAAATAGCTCTAGTTCATCATTGGCAAAATATTATCAAGATCCAAATTCCAAATTGACTATCCTTGTGCTTACGAATTGAGATAAGCTGTTTTTCTATTTGAATTGGTAAGACATAATTGAAATTTGAGAGCAAAGAAACAAGAATAAAAAATTTGTTGTAAAAATAATGAAATTAAACCATTATAAAATTTAGGAAATAACATTAATTAATCCTAATTATTGATTGAAAATTGTTCAAAGAATTCAAAAATCTGTAAAAGTTTGGATTCTTGTGATTTAAAATTGTTTATATTTAGGAAATTTAAACTGTTTTCTAGGGCATTTGTTATTTTTGACTATTGTGATTTTGCAAGGTTTAAACTATAAAAGTTACCTCAGATGAACAGTGCTCAAGGCACCTTAATTTGGATTGGAGGCGCCTCAGGTGGTTGAGGATGCCTTTGCGCAGTTTGTTGAAGATGAGAGTTCAGCGAACTGAGGTGTCTTAGGTTGGATCCGAGACGTCTTAGTTGCAAATTGAGGTGCTTTTCAGAGGATCAGAAGCGATCGAAAGCTTCGGATCGAGGATAGAATTTCCTTGATATGAGGTGCCTCAGATGTCTTTTATAAGGAGGACTTTGCTGCCGAGAGCTGAAAGTAATAATTTTTCCTCAATCTTTGACTTTACGCTTTCGCGCTCATTCTGCTTCCTCTTCTTCCTATTGTGGCCTTGCTTCAACACGATTACGTCCGATTGCTGCTGGAAGATCAACGTCAATACACGAGCCGATTGAAATTCTACACTTGTATTGGGTAATGCTGTTAAAGTTGTTTACTTGTACTTAATTTATATCAAGTAGGAAGTGTAGGGTTGTTACACTTTCTATCCATTTTTAGTACTTGATCACTGTACCGGGAGTTTATCGGTAGAGGGTATTAGTGGATTGCTCGTTAGAAAGACCCAAGGGACTTGGGCCTTGCAGTAGGAGTCGCCGAAGACTCCAAAGCAAATAAAACCAATTGTATCTTTTTTACTTATATCTTTCATTACTTTTCACCGCATTCACTCATATTTTATTAATTTTTGAAAAAGCACATTCTTTTTAAAAGTCACGTGATTTAGCTCTCTCTCACATGCAACGATCCTACACTTTGGGCATTTGCAGGCGGAAGAACTCATATGCCAAAGCTGTCCCATTTTGCTCCGCCACGAATCATTTAATGAGCTTCATGTTGGCTGCACCTACTAAGGTATTCCGCTCCAAAAGAACATCACAAATCTGCAATATATGTTTAATAAGTGACGAATTTGAAGGATTACTCCACCATTGCCAAAAATTCACATGCCGGAGGTAATGGTGATGAACCCATTGCACCTAAAGTGACTTCCTCCGATATTGAATGTTCCATAATGTTCGGCATAAGAGACCCGTGTTCCATGCTTTCAAATCTCGTAACCCATAACCTCATTCCTCTCTTGGTAGGCATATAGTTGTCCAAGAGATTTGGGGGTGCTTTGTAGACCATACAAAAGACCAAGAAAGACCATAAATCTTATCAATCTCCTCACTAGGTATTGGAAGAATAGACAACCAAAAACATTCAACTCCTTGAACCATCAAATGTACCAATTCCAACCGGCCGACATGTGAAAGAGTGTGCTTCGGTCAAGAGATTACCTTCTTTGTAATCACCTCAAGAAGTACCCCATAATTTACGATTTGTAGTTTCTCCGTAGCTGATGGAATACTAAGATAACGGAAAGGGGCAGATCCTTGTTGAAAATCGGTGATATGGAGTAGTTGGTCTCGTGTTTGTTCATCAACTCTGGCCACATACAAGTTGGATTTCGCGGGTTCATTCTAAGTCCTGCTTTGTCACCAAAATCTTTTAAACAATCCATGATGAGGTTTATAGTAGAGATGCTCTCGCAAACAATAATAGATCATCAACGGAAGCTAAGTGAGTGAGTTTGACCTTTGCACACATTGGATCATGATTAAAAGCATCCATCCTTGAGACTTCCTTCACGGAGCGTGAGAATACCTCCAAACATAATCCAAACAAGAAGTGTGAGAGCGGATCACCTTGTCTCAACCCTCTTCTTCCATTGAAGAAATAATGTAACCTTCCATTGAGACTAACCGAATAGGAAATCATGGTTATGCATTCATGTATCCATTCACAAAATTGTTGAGGAAACCCATTACCAACAAATGCAGACAAAAGAATCGTATAAGCTTTCCATATATCAACTTTAATCATGCACCTTGAGGAGATTCACTCACGAGCATACTTCCTCAAAAGTTCTTGAGCTAAGTGAATATTCTCTCCAATGGACCAATCCTTGATGAAAGCCACTTGTGCCCGATCCAACAAACTATCCATGACATTTGCCAGTCGTGCAACCAATACTTTGGAAATGACTTTATAGAAGACCGTATAACATGAAATGAGTCTATAATCGAAAACATGTGGAGAGTGATCAAATTTTGGAATAAGAGCAATCGAAGTATGGTTCCATTACTTGAGAAATCTTCCATGATGGAAAAACTCTTTTACCACCGCGATAAAGTCATCCCCAATCTTGTCCCATGCTGCCATATAGAACTTCGCATTGAAACCATCCAGACCAGGGGCTTTAACAACCCCAATATCAAAGATGACCCCTCTTTATCTATTTTGAAGTGATTGGGGCAATAGATTGATTAAGCTTGAGATAGGCGGTTCTAGGGATACATCACTGCTATCCAAAGGGTGCATAGCCTTGTTTTGCCCAATAACTGTTGAAAATATCCCACAAATTTTTTAGCGACTTCATCTAAACTAGTTTGTTACTCAAATTGCTTGGTGAGTGTGATAATTATATTTCTTTATTGTTGCGCCTAACCAAGTTATGAAAAATTTTATACATCTATCACTATTCTTGAGATAGGTACTTTTTGCTCGTTTGGTAGAAAAGTCATTCCGTCCCTGCTAGCAAAGTTGTTCTCTTTCTCATCATCTCATAGTCACTTGGAGGTTCGGCCCTGGCATGAAAGCTCCGTTTGACATCATGGAGAACTGATTTTGCCTTTGAAGTTTTCTCCAAGACATGTTGAAAGTGAAATTTATCAAGTTCCCTGAACTTGCCATTTAGTCTTGTAGTTTTGCCTTGAGTCTAAATTGAGCATATATGGATATAGGATCATCCCATGAACTCGCACCAAGTCTTGGAAACTCTATGTAATATCCACATTTTATAGAATTTGAAAGACCTATTGGGTCTGTCTCCCTGTAAGTGTTGAAACAATACCACAAGAATAGTCCGATAAGCATCTGGGTAGTGTGAATTTCACATAACTCTCATAATCTGCTACAAGTCAATGTGAGTTCACTATAGCATGACCAATTCCGTTGTAGTCTAGTTGGTTAGGATACTCGGCTTTCACCCGAGCGACCCGGGTTCGAGTCCCGGCAACGGAATAAAATTTTTTGTCAAAGTGCATTATCCCAAGTGGTAAGCATAGAGGCATATGTTGCCTGAGATTCTGGGTTCATGTCCTCTTAGCGACTAATATTTGTTAACTGAGATATTATTGCCAATAATATGTGGGATATTATTTTCAATAATATGTGAGATATTATTGCCAATAATTATGCTCTTATCAACCATAAGGGGACCGTTTCGACGGTGAGGTTAGTCACTATAAAAAGTTTATCCATCCCAAAGTCAAAGTGTCTTATCCAAAGTGGTAAGCATGGAGACATATGTTGCCTGAGGTTCCGGGTTTGAGTCCTTTTAGCGACTAATATTTGTTGACTGAGATATTATTGCCAATAATATGCGAGATATTAATATTTCAATAATTATGCTCTTATCAACCAGTGGTACTATGCCTCCCCCCGTGATTTACCTCCTCCGCCCTGGGACGGGTTGGCGGGGGCACTGGGGGCGAGTGATTCGCTTTTTTTCCACCACTATAGCACGACCAAGATTGCAAGAAATCAATCATTAGTCCATGTCGGCCGACATTCGATGGAGCGAAGGTCAACCAAGTCATAAGTATGAACAAAACTCTCCAAGTCATGTATGTCCACCCTCTTTATCTTGTACCGTCAATAATGAACTATAATCTCCATGATGAGCCAAGGTTCATCTATCATCTCCCTAGAGCGCATTCCTTAGAGATTGTCTGTCATAATAGAGTGAAGATCATACACAATGGTCACCAAGTAAACCCAATATCAAAGATGACCTCTCTTTATCTATTTCGAAGTGATTGGGGCAATAGATTGATTAAGCTTGAGATAGACGGTTCTAGGGATATATCACTGCTATCCAAAGGGTGCTCAGCCTTGTTTTGCCCAATAACTGTTGAAAATATCCCACAAATTTTTTAGCGACTTCATCTAAACTAGTTTGTTACTCAGATTGCTTGGTGAGTGTGATAATTATATTTCTTTATTGTTGCGCCTAACCAAGTTATGAAAAATTTTATACATCTATCACTATTCTTGAGATAGGTACTTTTTGCTCGTTTGGTAGAAAAGTCATTCCGTCCCTACTAACAAAGTTGTTCTCTTTCTCATCATCTCATAGTCACCTGGAGGTTCGGCCTTGGCATGAAGGCTCCATTTAGCATCATGGAGAATTGATTTTGCCTTTGAAGTTTTCTCCAAGACATGTTGAAAGTGAAATTTATCAAGTTCCCTCAACTTGCCTTTTAGTCTTGTAGTTTTGCCTTGAGTCTAAATTGAGCATATATGGATATAGGATCATCCCATGAACTCGCACCAAGTCTTGGAAACTCTATGTAATATCCACATTTTATAGAATTTGAAAGACCTATTGGGTCTGTCTCCCTGTAAGTGTTGAAACAATACCACAAGAATAGTCCGATAAGCATCTGGGTAGTGTGAATTTCACATAACTCTCATAATCTGCTACAAGTCAATGTGAGTTCACTATAGCATGACCAATTCCGTTGTAGTCTAGTTGGTTAGGATACTCGGCTTTCACCCGAGCGACCCGGGTTCGAGTCCCGGCAACGGAATAAAATTTTTTGTCAAAGTACATTATCCCAAGTGGTAAGCATAGAGACATATGTTGCCTGAGATTCCGGGTTCATGTCCTCTTAGCGACTAATATTTGTTGACTGAGATATTATTGCCAATAATATGCGAGATATTAATATTTCAATAATTATGCTCTTATCAACCAGTGATACTATGCCTCCCCCCGTGATTTACCTCCTCCGCCCTGGGATGGGTTGGCGGGGGCGCTGGGGGCGAGCGATTCGCTTTTTTGCCACCACTATAGCACGACCAAGATCGCAAGAAATCAATCATTAGTCCATGTCGGCCGACATTTGATGGAGCGAAGGTCAACCAAGTCATAAGTATGAACAAAACTCTCCAAGTCATGTATGTCCACCCTCTTTATCTTGTACCGTCAATAATGAATTATAATCTCCATGATGAGCCAAGGTTCATCTATCATTTCCCTAGAGCGCATTCCTTAGAGATCGTCTGTCATAATAGAGTGAAGACCGTACACAATGGTCACCAAGTAAACCCAATATCAAAAATGACCCCTCTTTATCTATTTTGAAGTGATTGGGGCAATAGATTGATTAAGCTTGAGATAGACGGTACTAGGGATATATCACTGCTATCCAAAGGGTGCTCAGCCTTGTTTTGCCCAATAACTGTTGAAAATATCCCACAAATTTTTTAGCGACTTCATCTAAACTAGTTTGTTACTCAGATTGCTTGGTGAGTGTGATAATTATATTTCTTTATTGTTGCGCCTAACCAAGTTATGAAAAATTTTATACATCTATCACTATTCTTGAGATAGGTACTTTTTGCTCGTTTGGTAGAAAAGTCATTCCATCCCTACTAGCAAAGTTGTTCTCTTTCTCATCATCTCATAGTCACTTGGAGGTTCGACCCTGGCATGAAGGCTCCATTTAGCATCATGGAGAATTGATTTTGCCTATGAAGTTTTCTCCAAGACATGTTGAAAGTGAAATTTATCAAGTTCCCTCAACTTGCCTTTTAGTCTTGTAGTTTTGCCTTGAGTCTAAATTGAGCATATCTGGATATAGGATCATCCCATGAACTCGCACCAAGTCTTGGAAACTCTCATGTAATATCCACATTTTATAGAATTTGAAAGACCTATTGGGTCTGTCTCCCTGTAAGTGTTGAAACAATACTACAAGAATAGTTCGATAAGCATCTGGGTAGTGTGAATTTCACATAACTCTCATAATCTGCTACAAGTCAATGTGAGTTAACTATAGTATAACCAATTTTGTTGTAGTCTACTTGGATAGGATACTCTGCTTTCACCCGAGCGATTTGGGTTCGAGTCCCGGCAACGGAATAAATTTTTTTGTCAAAGTGCCTTATCTTAAGTAGTAAGCATAGAGACATATGTTGCCTGAGGTTCCGGGTTTGAGTCATTTTAGCGACTAATATTTGTTGACTGAGATATTATTGCCAATAATATACGAGATATTAATATTTCAATAATTATTCTCTTATCAACCAGTGGTACTATCCCTCCCCCCGTGATTTACCTCCTCCGCTCTGGGACGGGTTGGCGGGGGCGCTGGGGGCGAGCGATTCGCTTTTTTGCCACCACTATAGCACGACCAAGATTGCAAGAAATCAATCATTAGTCCATGTCGGCAGACATTCGATGGAGCGAAGGTCAACCAAGTCATAAGTATGAACAAAACTCTCCAAGTCATGTATGTCCACCCTCTTTATCTTGTATCGTCAATAATGAATTATAATCTCCATGATGAGCCAAGGTTCATCTATCATCTCCCTAGAGCGCATTCCTTAGAGATTGTCTGTCATAATAGAGTGAAGATCATACACAATGGTCACCAAGTAAACCCAATATCAAAGATGACCCCTCTTTATCTATTTTGAAGTGATTGGGGCAATAGATGGATTATGCTTGAGATAAACGGTTCTAGGGATATATCACTGCTATCCAAAGGGTGCTCAGCCTTGTTTTGCCCAATAACTGTTGAAAATATCCCACAAATTTTTTAGCGACTTCATCTAAACTAGTTTGTTACTCAGATTGCTTGGTGAGTGTGATAATTATATTTCTTTATTGTTGCGCCTAACCAAGTTATGAAAAATTTTATACATCTATCACTATTCTTGAGATAGGTACTTTTTGCTCGTTTGGTAGAAAATTCAATCCGTCCCTACTTGCAAAGTTGTTCTCTTTCTCATCATCTCATAGTCACTTGGAGGTTCGGCCCTGACATGAAGGCTCCATTTAGCATCATGGAGAATTGATTTTGCCTTTGAAGTTTTCTCCGAGACATGTTGAAAGTGAAATTTATCAAGTTCACTCAACTTGCCTTTTAGTCTTGTAGTTTTGCCTTGAGTCTAAATTGAGCATATCTGGATATAGGATCATCCCATGAACTCGCACCAAGTCTTGGAAACTCTCATGTAATATTCACATTTTATAGAATTTGAAAGACCTATTGGGTCTGTCTCCCTGTAAGTGTTGAAACAATACCACAAGAATCGTTCGATAAGCATCTGGGTATTGTGAATTTCACATAACTCTCATAATCTGCTACAGGTCAATGTGAGTTCACTATGGTATGACTAATTCTATTGTAGTCTAGTTGGTTAGGATACTCGGCTTTCACCCGAGCGACTCGGGTTAGAGTCTCGGCAACGGAATAAATTTTTTTTGTCAAAGTGTCTTATCCTAAGTGGTAATCATGGAGACATATGTGGTTCCGGGTTTGAGTCCTTTTAGCGACTTATATTTGTTGACTGAGATATTATTGCCAATAATATGTGAGATATTAATATTTCAATAATTATGCTCTTATCAACCAGTGGTACTATGCTTCCCCCCGTGATTTACCTCCTCCGTCCTGGGACGGGTTGGCGGGGGCGCTGGGGGCGAGCGATTCGCTTTTTTGCCACCACTATAGCACGACCAAGATTGCAAGAAATCAATCATTAGTCCATGTCGGCCGACATTCGATGGAGCGAAGGTCAACCAAGTCATAAGTATGAACAAAACTCTCCAAGTCATGTATGTCCACCCTCTTTATCTTGTACTGTCAATAATGAATTATAATCTCCATGATGAGCCAATGTTCATCTATCATCTCCCTAGATCGTATTCCTTAGAGATTGTCTGTCATAATAGCGTGAAGACCATATACAATGGTCACCAAGTAAACCCAATCTGTAATTGAACAATGCAACCGACAATGCATATATTGATCCGATGTTATAAGAGCATCCAAGGTAACCCTGTGCATATTTCAAAGTAGCAAAATACGATCTCGATTAGAATAATTGAAATTATTTGTCAAATCCAAATCTGAAAAATTCCTTTGCATAATAATGTCCAACTTATCCTCATTGAGTTTGGTTTCGATTAGTGTCATCAATGTCTTTTGGTTTGAGGAGGTGTTGCACCCCTCCATATTTGAGTGCTTTATGAAACCCCTAATAATCCACGAGACTATCTTTATCGGCCACAGGTTGTACGGGTTGTTCAGACCCTTAATTGTCGACCACTTTGCTACACATCTCCCTTTGGTTGATTAGTAACAGATACACCCTTAGAATTGCTTGTTTGGCATCCAGAAACTGCCGGTATCGAAACCGAGCTGCCCTTGTTGGTATCATCCAAATCATGCGTGCCCAAAGATAGTGAAAGGGACATGCTCCCATCAGAATGCTCCTGTACCACAACCACTGTCTTAGATCCTGTTTGTTGTGAGCTGGAGGCGTTTTCACTCATATCTTCTAGATTTGTCCAGTTTCTGATGTGCCAGCGACAAGGTGTTGTCTGATTTGCCTTTGACCCAAAGATGCTACTCTTCGCGACGACAAAACAAAAGTGATTAATTTATTTTCAACACCTCCATTAATCCGTTCCTATAATAATATAGAAAAAATGAATCATAAAAGTTATTATTTAGATAATGATTAATACACAAAGAAAGATAGATATCTGACTTCATTAAAATTTGACAATATCTTATGTATTAAGTATTAACTATCTCGTAGGACAACAAAATCTCTTCATGAATCTCTAAAATTGGTGCTTCAACCTGCTTTATTGGCGGGTAACATGTACTGATTGACATGATTGATTATTTGAAAATCAATCGTTATCTAAATCAAATAATATAGTAAAAGATCATACTGAGTCATTATCTAAATGAAAAAAGTTAAATAATGTTATCTTGGATCTATAATTAAGATTATCAGATAATCCTCAACTAAATGCATCCCGAGGTTATTGTAAATTTACTCAAATTAATTACTCAAAAAAAATTGAGAGGATCAATATCTTTGAATCTGGAATTCACACCGTTGTATCTTAACAGAAGTTCGCTGATAGGAACCTTTTGAGATTCCTTTTTTAATTACAAATTTATTCAAAATAAATTCAAATTCAGATTAAAAACAATAACACAGGCAAAATCTTGATATATTTTTTTTTGCTCTTTTATATATATATATATATATTTATATATATATATATATAATTTTATTATTTTTTTTAAAAAAATTCTAGACTTATAGCGGCCACATTGATGAACTAGGGCTAACTAGCTTAGGCACTATTAATGGAAAAAAATAATTAAAGAGTTTTTTCAACCTTGGGCGATCGGCCCGATCACACAGAAATTTTCTACCGGTCATTAGGGTAAATCGGGAAGCGCTCGCGGTGGGCGGTCTAGAAGCCCAGCGTCCCAGGGTTTGCGCCTTATTTGGAGGAAAAATTTCTATAAATACGCCGTAGTTGGAGATCAAATCGTAAATACTTAGGATAATGACTAGTTATTCTATCGCTGCACGACGACTGCACCATAGCCCCAGGGTACTATTAATCGAGCTTGAGCCTGAGCCGGACGATTTATTTGTAGTTAGCAGTGATGTCCAATATGACCAGAGGTAGATCAAATCAGGTCCAATCTGACAAGGTTATATATCTCACGGACGTAGGGGTAAAATATTTAGAAAAATAATAAATGAATTAAAATTTTAAATGAATTTAATATTTTAAAAATTAACTTTTTGATTTTTTTTTTTAATTTACTCCTTCCTATATACAAATGGGGCAGTACGGCACAGGTCCAACGATGCCTTTTTAATTCTTCGCCGCTGTGTTTTTTGGATTGGATCTCCTCCTCTCCGCCATCGTGCTTCGTGGTAGCATCGCCAATGACGGAGGTACGAGCTCGATCTCCCGGCAAGATCATTCTCTCCGGTGAGCATGCCGTCGTCCACGGCGCCACCGCCGTCGCCGCCGCCATCGACCTCTACACCCACGTCTCTTTCCGCCCCGATTGCCCACTTCCTTCAGGTTCGGCACCTCTCCTCTACCTTAGATGGCGTTTCAGTCATTCGCTTCGGGATTGTCTTAAAAGTTGCAACCTTTTGTAGACCATAGTGATCGATCGGTAAGTTTTGAGTTTAAAGATATGGACTTGGTCTTCTCTTGGCCGCTCTCGAGGTTGAAGAAGAGTCTGGGAGATACTTTTACTGCTTCTTCGTCCCCGGTATCATGCACGGAAGAACGCATGAAACTGATTGCGACTCTAGTTGCAGAACAGGCCATTCCAGAAGCAAGGATTTCTCTTTCTTCCGGGATATTTGCCTTCCTTCATCTCTACACCTCGATCCATGGGTATCACTTTAGATTGATTCTTTTTTCTTCTTCATTCGTTTCCTACTGTTTTCTTTGCTTGTGAATGTTTATACCTGATCCGTTTAGCTCATTCTTATCTATGACTATTTCTGAAGTTACAAACCAGGGAAAGTGGTTGTCTCCTCTGATCTTCCACTCGGCTCTGGCTTGGGTTCGTCTGCGTCGTTCTGTGTTTCTCTTGTAGCAGCTCTGCTTGCTTTGTCTGATGTCATTGTGATCGATAAATCAAAAAGTGGATGGAATACGTTGTGCAATAATGATCTTGAACTTGTAAATAAATGGGCATACGAAGGTGAAAAGATTATCCATGGGAAACCATCTGGCATTGATAACACCGTGAGCACATTTGGTAGAAACCTTCTTTCTAACCTACCTTTTTCATTCATATAGGGATCTTTTATTTATGTTCTACTTAGCTTGCTTGGTGATTTGCCGAATCATAACTCTCTAAACTATGATATGTTTTCGCATTGTTAATTTGGAAACTTGCTCTTTAAATAGTTTTTTAAAAGTGCTCGTCTTACAGGTAGCATGATTCAGTTTAGGTTGGGTGAATTGACTCATATTAAATCTAGTGCACCCCTAAGAATGCTCATTACAAATACAAAGGTTGGGAGGAACACAAAAGCACTGGTTGCCAGTGTATCTGAAAGAGCCTCAAGGCATCAGGATGCTATGGTTGCTGTGTTCAATGCAGTTGACTCTATCAGCAAGGAACTATCTGCTATCATACAGTCAGATGCTGCTGATGATAGATCTGTTACTGCAAGAGAAGTGAAAATAGAGGAATTAATGGAAATGAACCAGGGTCTACTACAGTGCATGGGGGTAAGCCATGCTTCTATAGAAACCGTGCTTCGGACAACACTTAAATACAAACTAACATCCAAGTTGACTGGAGCTGGTGGTGGTGGGTGTGTTTTGACGCTGCTACCTACACGTATCCTTCCAGTTATATGTCATCCTATCATACTGTTAACTTTTGACCTTTTTTTTCCTATTAAAAGTCCTTTTTTGCTGGATCTACATTGTGAAACTTGTTTCTTCAGGTTTATATTGTGCCTGGTAAAATTCTGATTTTGGATATTAATTATATGAACCACAATTTGCGAATTATATCATGATTCATAAGAGAAACTCCTTTAATTTGCTAAATTGACTGTGAATAGCTCTCCTGCTTTTGTTTAACTTTTATTTTGTTATAAATTTCATTTATGCAGTCTATTATATGATTGTTTTAGGCTAATCTGCAAAGCATTTTCTTTAAGCTCTTAGAAGAAATTTGATTAGTGGATCCATGATGTGAGGAATCCAGTGTAAGTGTTTGAGTGCATAAGTAAATAGATCTTTAGTGTCTATTAAATGTTGACGATCATGTGGCCATTTAGCACCTGTTGACAAAGTGCCTTTTTTGACTCTCTGCAACTTAAAGTAGAAAACAATACTTACGGAATGTTGTATTCCCGTGACCGAACAATCATCATATATCCTCATTTTCTATCTAGAATATCTAGATACCTGGGGATTTTAGTAAAAGAAGCTCTGATATCCATTTATTTTGTCTCCAGGATGCTGAATGAAGAACTTGAACATCCTCTTTGGAAGTTGGTAATCAACAACATAGATTGAAGCTATATATTCCTATATATACTTTGATGGGTACACGTGGACCACTTATTATTGTGCCCTCATTTTATTGCTGTAATCAACAAATAATTGAAGTATCAACCACTTAAATACTTGATCCTGTTTCTACCACAGAAATCCTAGATGAAGCACTAAGCCAACATTGCCTGTCTAACTAATTAACACAATCCTTTGGTTCTTTTTCTTCTGATGCAACTCTGGGTAAATTTGACCATGTCAACCAGCTCCCGGTAATAGGAGTATTGTTCTAGTTTGGGAAAGTTTGTATGCAGATAACAAAAGGGTTTACAGTCTAATAGGAAATTGTGCCTGCACATTGTTTGGAGTTGTCAAAGTTCTGATATATTTTCTCCTAATATTATACTGGAATAGACGTTACAAAATTCAACACCAATCGTACGAGAGTAGTACTAAACTTCATTTGTGGCTTATACAGTTCTAGCTCGTTATTACTCCATTTACTTTCATCCCCATGCGTTTGTTAAGCATACAAGAGTATAGCATGTAGCGTACTATTGTATTATATTAACTGCTTGGATATAAACAATTTGTTTTATTAAGATAGTGACAGTGGATTATGTGAAGATACTGACAGTTTGGGCATAAACTTGCCATTAGGGAGTTAGTTAAATCCACTATGTTCCTGAAGAGGAATGTCAATAGGTTCTTCGATATGATATTAACACGGCGCTTGGAGGCACATGCCTTTATATTCCTTTGGTATTTTGTTGTATTGATACATGAAGATAGTTCCAATGAATTGCAGAGTCCATTCCCGCTTGTGTTATTAACACTTATTAAATTGAAGTTTATCCATTTACATATTAGGCAATAACTCTAGAAGAAGTTCACATAATCTGGATATGGACTGTGAGGGACATTTGGAATGAGCATAATCACCTTTATGGCTACAATGAATCAAGAAGAAGTAATAAATAGAGCTTATTGGAAACAATTGAAATGTTATAATTTTTATGGTCTTTCGAGGTTTAGGGTTCAAGGTTTAAGCCTACAGATGAAATGATACATTGATTGTATCTTCAGAGTAATAACTGTCCAATTAAGGAAGGAATGGCTATCTGGAAGGACAGGTAGAATAATAAACTGATTATACATACATGAGATGTATCATTTTCCTAGTCATAGGAATTTATCCCCCACACAACTTATTGGATTGTGTCAGGTCTTGCATATGGATTAGGAAAATTGGTAAAATATCTTAATGGGTTTAAAAACCCTCTTAGAAACACTTTCGAACTGTTCAATAACTAATTAGAAGTTGCAATACGCAGTTGACCAAGTGATGTATTTTCTGTTGCAGTAACAATTTCTGGCATATAGTCAAACTCAGAGGATAAGAATCCTCCCATCCAACCATGATCTACATGTGCTTTAACTGCTCTAAAAATGTAAGAGAATATTAAAAGGTGCTTTTGTACAAACAAATTCTTACTGATATGGGATTTCCATGATTTTGAAACCACTTATCTCTTTATTTTATCTTGTTTTATTACCCATTCACTACGTGTTGCTCGTTAATGCTTCCTTGACCTCTGAGCAGTTCTTTCTTCCAGAGTTATAGACAAAGTCATTGCAGAGCTCGAGCCATGCGGATTTCAGTGCTTGAAAACTGAAATTGGTGGGAAAGGTTTAGAGATATGTTTGAGCTAACACTCTCGATCTTTTTCGTGCTGTTATTTGAAGTAGTCTATGCGATTATGTCAACATATTCTTGTTGGATTGACAATGTATTGGATCAGAAGAGTTAGGAATGTCAACTGACTATTGATCGAGAGGGTGTTGTCGAACACTTTGCTTAAGTATGTTTGTATTGTTATTTCTCACTCTCCCTATTTGTTGCTGTTGGCTGTGATGTTGCGTTCATTTTTCTGTCTCAGATGCTGGCTCTTGGTGTCTCTATCCCATTCTATAAAGCTAGTATACAATTATTATTCTCCCACCCTCTAGTTGCGGTTGGCTATAAAATCATCTCTTGAAAGGACGAATTGGGACGTTTAGGGTGAGTGTAATTATCTTTTTGCTATAATAGTATACAATTATTATTTGTTAAATGATGACTTACTTTATCCAAAAGAATTTTAATTGACTTTTCTAAAAATCTAAATAAAATAAACAATCATTATTAAATTCAATTTTTCTCCTAGAATTGTCTCACTCCTACAGTCTATAAGAACTCTTAGTTTTGTGAATAATAGCGGGTAAAAAAATTAAAAAAAGAACTATATACTAACAAGCTTTAAACTTAAAGATACTATGAACAGATGTATACATGTTGATGTCTTTCTAAAACTATTGTTAGCATTTTTAGTTTACTCTTTTTTTCCCCCCTATTTTGTTTTTCAATTTAGTTGGTTCTCTTGAGTCTCTAAGGTAGTATGACAATCATAGGCCTAAAACATGATTACTAGCATGTGGAATATTTTTTTAAGTTTGGTTAGGTATCAGGCGACTTTACAAAAGGCTCAGGTAAAGGATAGTCTGGAACCTCTTTGGGAAGACTCAAATAAAGGATTGTTAAGGGGTTAGGAGGTTTGAGTGAAGAATCATTAGAAGATATTTTAGAAGGCTCAAGTGAAGGATCATTAGAAGACTCAATTGTATAAATTTATTATACAATAGATCAACAAATTATGGTGGAGCATTTCTCTCTCTAAGTTTGTATCAGTTCTGAATTCCAACCTTTTTTGAGATCCAAATTACAAACCTGACTGGAAACTTCATTTCTGCGTTCGTCAAGTGTTCTCAACTCGTATCATCAAGTTGCTTGGTCTGATTCCTGGTAGCGCAATTAGATGCAGCATTTCAATGTCAGAATTTCTGGCAAGTAACACAAAATCCTCATCAATTCATTCAATTTTTGCAAAAAATCGTCTCTCTGTTGCCGCAGCTGAAACTTGCTAGCTCATTCAAGTTTTACAGTCACTTCTGCACATGATCACAATGCTAGCTAGCTAACATTTCTACTTTTTGATAGTCCATGAATCAACCACCTGCATGTTTCCCCGTCCGGTATGAACCCTAGTCTCAGCAACCTATCTTGAAGCTCAAATGCCTTGGATGAATCTCCTCCCATGCAACACAATTTCATGACGGAGTTGTAGCTGTTGCTCTCATGAATCTGAAACATTTCGGCGAAGAACACCAGAACTGCTTCTGCTCTGTGAAGATCCCCTATCTCGCACCATCCACTGACCAAGGCAGCACATATGGTTGAGTCTGGTTGAATGCTTCCCTCGATCATCTCCTCCATCAAGCACTCGGCCTCCAAGTTTTTGCCTGATCTGCATAGGTATTCGATAAGAGTTCGGTATGTAACAATATCCGGGCTAACACCTTTTTCAACCATCTCATCCTTCAAACTGAATGCTTCTGTTTGCAATGAATTTGATGAGCAAAATGCGTGGATGAGCAAATTATACATCTGCGTGCCAGGTTCATGCCCATCAAGTTGCATCTGTAACAACAGACTCCTTGCCGCGCTCGGCCGGCCCTCCGAGCACAGAGCATCGATAAGGCACTTGTGAACATCAAAGGGGATAGTAACCCTCACTTTCTTGAGCAAGGCAATCAAGTTCAAACAAGGAAGCAATCTTCCACACTTCACATGAGTTTCCACGATCCGGCCGACCGTGAAATTGTCCGGCGCCAAGCCTCCGGCGATCATCTCCTGAACCAGCAACCTCGACTTCCTCAGCTTGCCTCCGTTGCAGTATCCGTTCAACAGAACGTTATATGAGTAGGTATCCGGGCGGATGCCCCTGTGAAGCATTTCGTCGAACAGCTGCCGTGCCTTGACGACATCACCGTCTCTGCAGAGCCCGTTGGTCAGAATGGTGTAGGAGATGAGATCGGGCTCAACCCCCCTCGGTTGCATGACTCTGTAAAGGTGGAAGGCGTCGCTCAGCATGCCCTTCCGGCAGTACCCATCCATGAGGGTATTGTAGGTGACGATGTCGGGATCGAACCCTTCCGATTCCATCTCATCCAAGAATTCGACGGCGCGGGCGCTGCCGTCGCTGCCGCGGCACAGGGAGAGGATGAGTATGTTGAAGGTGTACGTGTTGGGAAGGACGCCGGCGGCCCTCATTTCGCCATACAAGTTCCAGCACTGGTCGTGGCTTCCGGCCTTGGCGAGGGAGTGGAGGAGGCAATTGAAGGCGTCGGCGTTGGGGGAGAATCCGGCGGCGGCGGCACTACGGCAGACTTTGATGGCGTCGGTGATGCAACCGAGGCTGGCGTAGACCTTGACGAGCATGCCAAAGGTGATGGCTGGGCGGGGGCAGGCGGCGGAGGATGAGGCGGCTAGGAGGGCTTGGAAGGCGTCGTCTGGGTAGTAGCGGACGAGATCGGAGAGGAGGGGGAGGGTGTGGGGAGAGGAGGCGGGGGAGGAGGCGAGAAGGTGGGCGAGGAGGGCGAAGGTGTGGACGGGGGGAAGGAGGTGAGATTGAGCCCAGCGGAAGAAGCGGAGAGAGGGGAGGGGGAGGGATTGACAACGGAGGAGGACGCGGGAGACGTCTTCGGGGCGGAGGAAAGGGAGGAGGTGGGCTTCCAGAAACGGTTCTGCATCGCCGCCTATTTCTGCTTCGTCGCGGTGCTGTTGCTGTTTGAGTCGGGAGGTGATGCGGTCGACGGCGACGTTGAAGGGGTTGAGGGAAAGAGGGAGGAGAGAAGAGAGAGGTGTGACTGTGGCGGCGGGAGAGGAGTCTCGGACTGGCGAGAGTTCCGATGAAGGGACTATTCTATGGAGGGGAGAGGAGGCGGCGGCGGCGATTTGTGGCAGTGTTTCTGATGGTGACGGTGTCGGAGGAAATATCGTTGGCCGGCGTTTGAGTCCCAGTTGGACGCCGGCGAGGCGTCGGGTGGCCATCGCCGCCACTAGATTAGGATGGTCCGTATTTCTTCCGAGCCAGCAGCAGGGGACATATCGGTCCCACCCATAATTTCATTTTGCCACAGATAAGGTTATTATATAATTAATTTAATATGAATATTTAGATATACTATAAGCATATTTATTTTGTACTTATACTTTTAGACTGCGTTTGATAGGGTGTAATCCATCCTGTAATGTAATCGAGATTACATTACAAGTTGGATTACTTTGTTTGGAATCACTTTAAGATTGTAATGTAATGTAATCTTGATTACAAAAGAGGTTGATGATTTGTAATCTGGATTACAAACTAAAACCTCCGTAATCTGGATTATATTACAGCTTGTAAAGTCGTCGGTCGGGCGGTGACAGTCGTTGGTCGCCGCCGGCGACCACCGCCGCCGGCCGTCGGCCGCCGGCGACCACCGCCGGCCGTCGGCCGCCGGCGACCACCGCCGGCCGCCGGCGACCACCGCCGGCCGTCGGCCGTCGGCCGCCGGCGACCACCGCCGTCGGCCGCCGGCGACCGGCGACCGCCGCCGCTGGCGACCGCCGCCGCCGGCGGTCGCCGGCGTTCGCCGGCCGACGGCGGTCGGCCGGCCGGTCAATGGTCACCGGCCGTCCGGCGACGGTCGTCGGTCGTCGATCTTGATTACATTACAGGATGGATTGCCCCTCACCAAACAAAAGAATCCAACTTGTAATGGTTATCGAAGATTACATACAACTCATTACCAAACATAACAATGTAATCAAGATTACATTACATTACATTACAAACTTGATTACTTTACAAATCGGATTACATTACCCCCTATCAAACGTAGCCTTAAAGTAATTAAAAAATTTAAAAATAGTAATTTTAACCAAAACAATTACTATAAATTGAATATGATATTAGAAGGGGAGCATGAATAAAGAAATTAAAAAAAAAAGCACACATCGTCATAGGAGATTAGACTTTAAGTTTTTTATTTTTGTATTTTTTATATTTAAATTTATTTTTATTTAACCAAACGTCTTTACACCTAATTATTTTATTTTAAGTTCATATCTTATAAACTATTAATTTAAATCAACTTTCTTTTACTATAAATTATGCTAATTAATTAGATATGAGTATGTGATCTTTGTGTAGTAGGCATACTTTATAAAGTTATAGGTATATGATATGAATATATATTATTCTCGCGGATTATTATTTGTACGACTGGTTATTCTAATAGGTCTTAAAAGTTAATTTTAACGGATACAAAATATTTCATAAGATGTCTGACCTTTCCCGTGTAAAGGGTAGCTTTGTGAGGGCAAAATACGATCAGCTACTTATATCTAGCCTGATGCAAAATGCCTCGTTTGATTTATTTTTTTAATTGGCAATAGATATCTAGTTTACATTGATTAATTTTGAGATGACCGATCAAGTTCTATATAAATTTTTCATTGGTCACTAGAATAAATTGAAAAATGCTTGCAGCAGAAGATTCATTTGCCTAATATTTTAAGGTCAATTGCCCATTAAAAAATATTCATCAGTTAATTCATTGAAGTTAATTGGGATTCAATCCTTAAATGTTTGAAAAATTAAAAAGGTATTCAACTGCCGTATCATTGGTTTGAGGTGTTTTGATTCACTATGATTGAAGGCATGGTACGAGCGAGAAGGGGGTTATCACTTTGTCACGTAGACTCTCAATGGCGGAGTTGAAAAGGATGGACATTTACAAATGCCAAAGATTTATGAGTGAATCGAAGCTAATAGAGCTTCAAAGGATCTTTTGATGGGCTAATTCCATGGTTTCAAGATGAGAAATTACACAATTGATGTAAATATATCACTTGGATACCAATTCAGTTATAATGAGCTTTATGTAATTGGCGAATAAATTGGGAATCGTGATTTGATTTGATTTGATTTGTCTTAAGCTCTTTTTTCTCCTCCTTGAATTGTCTTGCGGACATCCACCATCAACAAGTACAAAATATCAAACATTTGAAGTCCATTAAAATTTTGATGAGCTATTTTGCAAAATGAAACTCCTTGAAGAATCCAATCAAAATTTAAAAGAGAGTAAGAAAGGAATTGCTTTTGTAAAGAAGAAAGATATATACAATTTATTTGCCAAGAAGGAGAACAAGTCCAACGGTCTCGCAAAGGTAAGTACATGGTAAACACTTCCCACATCCTTGGACTACTTCATTTAGACATACTAGATCCTTATTGATTATTAGCATAAAACTCTTGAAGTATTTATTTATGTAAAAGAACATTCATTGACCTCTAGCGCCTCATATGATCGGCTCCATAATCATTTGTAGAGAGATAAATTAAGAAATCGAGCAGACCATCACATGAGATAGGTTTTTTTTCAATATCACGGGGAATCGACCCTTGCATGTTTTGGCAAATCTATTATGTGATGACCAACTCCACTATTCCCTGAAAACCTCTTGAAGTATTTATTGAGTTTTACAAAAGAGTCAAAAATGACAAGCGTATCAAAATTAATCAGATTCTAGTTGTCACAATGGAGAATTTGAGAGCTTGGATTTTCAAAACTTTTACAAAGCTAATAGATACTTGCATGAATTTGCACTTCAATAACACCTCAATAAAATAGTGTTATGAAGAGAAGAAAATTACCAAGAGACAACCAAATCTATCAAGCAAATGTATTGTATAAAATAAAACTTATTTACATTCAATCATGCCAAAAACTTCAATTAATTGAAGTACCATGTATTTGATGTTCTGTCTATTTCTTACCAGTTTGGTCTACAAATCTCAGTATGGTTAGTAACTATATCGATGAAAACATATTGGTATACATTGTATTGTCTATGAACTGATGTGTAATGGAGAGTGGAGGCTGCTGGACTGAGACAAGAGATGGACAAACATATTCTGCTTGCTTGGTAACTTAATAAGTTTGATCACATATTATATATGACTTAATTTTCCCCCTTTCATTGCTCCTAACTTACTCTTTCGCTGGCCCTTGGGGCTATGGTGGAGTGAAAGGGTGTCAATTTGTCACCCAAGCACTTACAATTTGATCCTTAGTTATGGTACATTTTGTAAGAATTTTTCTTTTAAATGGGATGCAATGCCGGTCGTCTTAAGTTCACGTGTTATCTAATTAATTATTTGTTATTTAACTTAATCTTTTGATGGAAGGACTCAAAATTGACTGGTCGCCGTTGTCCCAATGATTCTTCGGAGATGACTATAGATGTGAAGGTACTTTTTGAATTGTTGCATTTGATGAATATAAGGAGAAACTTGCTTGCAACTGTGCAGGGTGCATGGCAATGTAAGATTAAATGGTTAGTAGTCCCCGTGATTTATCTTCTCTGTGTTGACCCTCGGACGGGTTGACAGAAATATTGAGGGCAAGCGATTCACCTTTTGTCAATAATGTATAATTAAATGGGGTGGATATGAGTATGACTGCAAGTGCAAGGGTGGCCTATTGTACATAAAGGGGGAGTAAGGATAATAATACATCAACGATCCAGCTTCTCTTCCTGATTGGTGCGAATTTGTTTTTTTTTATCCCCAAAATTTCAGCGGGATTGAGCTTCTCTCCTTGGTTGGTGTGGGATTGATGAGCGAGATTGATTTTTTTATTATTCCCACGGCCTTAGCGGGATTGATCCACACGACCTCAGCGGTAGGGATGACAATTTCCCCCGTGAATTTGGATATCCACGGGGAATATCTGAAACGGGGCGGGTTTAGAGAGGTATTATCGGATTTGGATTTGGATTAAAGGATTTTTAAAAATCCTGGAAACAGATTGGGGCGGATATGGGGATGCTATTCCCATCCCCGAACCCGCCCCGATATCTTTAATAATAATAAAATATTAATAATTATTAAAATAATTCAATGATATTAATATTAAAGATGTGTGAAAACCCTAATGAGTAATAAATCGTCGCTCACTCGTCGCCTCCCTAAAGTTTTCGATTCTCTGTCTGGTCTCCCAGCCGCCACTCGCCACTCACCGGACAAGATCTCCTTTTGCTCCGCACTTTTCGTTCTTAGCCAGATCACCTTCGAAATTTTTTGAGGATATGGAAGAGATCGGCTTCGATTCGATTTTTTTTTTTTTAGGATATGGATATTTCAAATGGGGATGGGGATGGAGACGGGGATGAAGATTTACTCCTCGTGGGTTCGGGGACGGGGATTCTCCGATTAAGTAGAGGCGGGGATGAGGACGGGTTTGGGGATGGAGATTTACTTCGGGGACGGGTATGGGGACGGCAAACCCGTCCCCGACCCGCCTTATTACCATCCCTACTCAGCGGGATCAAGCTTCTCTCTCTTATCGATGTGGAATTAAGGGGGCGCTTGGTAAGCGGGTTTAGAAGGTGAGAATGGGAATGAAATAGATTTCATTCCCATTGATGGTGCTTGGTATACGGGAATCGAAATCAAAATAAGGATATGATACCCTTGATTTCATAACCCACCCCCCACTAGGTTATCACTAAACTCATACACCCCTCAATCAAACCCATTACCATTCTCATTACCAAATTTATACCAAACGTCTCCTAATTTTCTTATATAACAACTAGATTAATCATAATAACCACAAGATTTTACCATATAACTGAAATGAATAATAATACATGCCTCAGCAAATAAAATATCTAACATGATGAAAAAAATTCAACATGCATGTATAAAGAGTCCAACAACATACATATGAGAAGTAAAAAAAAAAATCTTATTAAAAGATTAAAAAAAAAAGATATAACAAATCCTAACTTGGTAAGGGGTTCAATCAATGTATTGACTTACAACTAGGCTTGAGCTTTTGGTGTTTAGCTTGACACCATTTGCATGGAGTCTATCTTCCACCTCAAGCATGCCCTTAATAATCTCTTTTTCAAAATTTTCCCCCAATTTCTTTCTAATATTCAAGAACATTTTCCCTCCTATATTTTGGTTCTTTACTAGATAGAACAATTTATAAGACATCCCAAGTTACATACGAGTAAGAAAAAAGAAGAAGTATATAGAGTCATTCTTATTATGAAATTTAAACTCTCTCTACCCATCTGTCTTTTATCTAACCACGTAGCCTAATGGAATCAAAATTCAACCAAAGGTAAGAACATATATACTTCAAAGCTTTGGGCAATTGACACCAAATCATGCTTGATTCAAAATCAATGCTGCTTACAATGAAACAAATAGAGATCAACTAAATTTCGGCAATTTACCAAAGGGCGCATCCAACTATTCGTAATTACCGAAAAGAGTACCATGGTTTCTATTATACCAAAGGGTACATCCCATATAGTGAAGTTACTTTTATATCCCTCCCGCCAAAGAATGACTTTATCAAACACATTTTCGAGACACCGGACCACTTTATCAATAAAATATTAATTTATGGTTCGGATGGGTAGCAGTCAAATTTTTCTCCATTCTCTGTCAACGCAACAACGTAAATGGAAGGTTTGAAGGTGGAGGACATTGTGCGTGCCCTAGCTGTGATATAGTCGCGAGCTAATCCCCCGAAACCCTGCGGACAACCAAAACCTAGGCAATTCTCGAAAGCGTTTCTGTGTGATCCTGAGGCGGGTTTTAGTGTTAACGTTGAAGTCCAGAGTGATCGGCATTATCCACCAAGGGGTTAGGGTTTCTGCACGGTTGATTTATTTGATAATGTCAGGAAAAAGGGTTGGTTCAGCGTCTTCTTCCTTGGCATTATCCACCAAGGTATGTTAGCGACATGACCTTAGGAGAAGATTCGACTTATGCATAATCGAATAGAATTTAGACACTTATTTGATGTTATTAGTTTTGATATAATTTTATTTAACTATATCGGTTTTGTTAACTTTCTTATTTGACAACATTGTCTAATGGTCATTTTTTGACTTTGATTTTTTTTTTTACTTGTTGAAACCAGCATAGTTTGTCAACATGTTTAAAATTATTTTGCTAAATAAATTTGTACTGTATATAAACTGTAGGATTCAGATGACATTGGACAAAAATTACGTTGGTGCAGTGTTTTAGGCCACTTTAAACAATTTTTTGAAGAGTTTGAAATTTTAAATGATCGACACATTGCGAAGATCAAAGGGTCGCCTTTCAGTTTTTTCCTGGACATACAAGAATTGCAGCATATCCGTGGAATTTTGGTTAATATATTTGAAAGTTGGGATTCAACCTCGCAAGGTTTTAAATTCTCAGGTAATAGTTTTAGTTATGAATTCTAGACAATATCTATAGTATCTATAGCAAGATGAGACAGTAATATAGATGACCTGAAATGATTAGTTTTTGATAAAGTATAATCATTTCATTTTAGGGCTACTGAGGGCCTGAAGTGAAATTGACTTGAGGCCCTTGGTAGGCCTGAAATAAAATCATTTCAGGCCTACCGAGGGCCTAAAGTTAATTTAGTTCAGGCCCTCGGTAGGCCTGAAATGAATACATTTCAGGCCCACCTCGGGCCTGAAATGAATTCATTTCAGGCCCTCGTCGGGCCTGAAATGTATTCATTTCAGGCCCTCGTCGGGCCTGAATTGAATTCATTTCAGGCCCACGTTGGGCCTGAAATGTATTCATTTCAGGCCCTCGTCGGGCCTGAATTGAATTCATTTCAGGCCCACGTCGGGCCTGAATTGAAATCATTTCAGGCCCAACGTGGAATAATTTCAAGCCTATATTCTTGATGATAACTAAATATTGTAATTGTTTCAGGTGTACCGGTTGCGTTCTCCAGACGAGATGTTGCTTTGATACTGGGTATAGTGGACCGTGGTGTTTCGGTCCCTATTAATTCAACTAAAGCATCGGGTGACTTCTATCGTATTTACTTCTCAAAAGAAAAACAACCTACAAGAACAAGACTTGAGGAGTTACTTAAACATTTTTCTAAAAGTGTTGAATCAGAGGATGAGGTGTTATTAGTGTGTAAATTTTATATTTTGTATATATTTGTTTGTGTTTTATTTTCGTCTAGTACATATAAGGTTCCTCTAGGTCTTGTAGATATAGTAGATGATTATGACAATCTAGATAGATTCAACTGGGTAGAAGCTATCCATCAATTTTTGTCTCCACAATTACCTAAGATTGGGGACTTATTTACATCAACTCAGGGAAACCAGAGTACCACCAACCTCCCTTACCTAAAGGGATTTGCAGGGCTTTTGGCAGTGAGTAGAATTATCTTGTTAAATTTTATAATATTTTGATGTCATTAATGTATTTGGCTGGAAAACTTTGTGTAGGCATGGTTTTTGGAGCATGTACCAATTTAAAAACCATTCAATGTTGAAGGGCCCCGAATAAATAAGTGGAGGAATATTCCTTCGCATATTAGTAGGGTGAGGGGCCTTGTCGACGGACTCTCGTCCGAAGAGGTAATTATTCTTAAATGTGATCTATCTGAGTTAGATATAGAGGTAGTTACATTTGTGTACTTCGTAATTGACAGGTTATTGTTGAATTAATTCCTAGCCTACATGAGAACACATTGTTTGAGAACCTTGATATCGGTGATGACATACCACGGCCAATGGAGACATCAGAAGGAGATGTTAGGATATGTGGTGAATGCATTCTTAAGGACAACTGAATCAAGGAGCTAACAGAGGAGAATATATGTTTGAATGAAAGGGTTAAGGAATTACTTTCAATTATTGAAAAAAAAGGCATGGAGGGTCAAGAAAGCTATCCTGTAGTCGATCCTCTTTTTGATCCAGTATCTTGTACACCTAGGAGAGGACGTGACCGAACTCGGTATGATTACAGGGATACTCCAATTGACAGTCCAGTATGGCACCAGCTTTTACCTAAGGGGAAGCGGGACAGGAAACAAATATCAAATGTCATGGACAAGGGAAAAAGGAAATTTAGTGAGGAGGATATGGATGAAGCAAGAGGAAACATTATGTAATGGAAGTCATGTCTGAAGAAGACATAGAGGAGGAAACAAGAAGAACCTCCGAACTATACAAAATGAGGCAACAAAGCATTGATGTAAGTGTGTTAATTTCATTTAAAATACATCAATTGTATTGAATTTGGTCAATAATTAGTTTGGTATAAATAAATTTTATTGATGTAGTTTGTGAAGAAACATTTTATGAATACAAAGAAGAAAAATCAAGATAAAGAAGTGACCTACCTGATAAATAGATTGGAGAGTCTAAAGTAAGTTACAAAATATTATAGTTTAGTTTAGTTAATATATCTTCTTATGTAATATATAATCTTATCAATTTACATGGCAGGTTGGCAAATGAATTTATCTGGGAGGATGCACCCTTTGCTTTGAATTTGCATTCATTCTTACAAATCCTCAATGGAGAGGTTTTTACAAAAGGCGAGGTCATTGATGCCTTTTGTAAAATTTTATTTAGGGGAGCATCCGCATGTGGTAGGCCATACAACAAGTCAATATATTGTTCAACCTTCTTCACAGTAAGTGATGTATATTAATTAAACATATATATTGTAGAATACCTAATATTATGATATGGGTATTATTAATTTTGTGAATGCATATTTGTAGGCATCAATCAGATCGTCAAGAAAGATTTCCCTGCAACAAATGATGAAGACTGATATGCTTGAACAAGGGTTTAGATTTATTTTAATCCCTTTGTGCAGTGATAATACACACTTTCACTTGTTGGCGGTGGATACAAAATCCATGACTTTCAATCATTTTAATTCTCTTACTAGTGGCCGTAAATATAAGCATGAATTTGACACAGCGGTGGGCTACCTTCCTTTATTCTTATATATGGTCATCATTTTGTCTAAAATGTCATTGATGGTGATTAATAAATTCATGATATGTTTGACAGGTAAAAGAACTTAAACAATATACTCGCGAGGAACTTACGGCTATTCATCCGTATCTACAACGTCATCATCCCTTGGACAAATGGCCTCCGTCAGACAAAAATGTCCCCAACAAGAACATAGGTAACTAAATGAGGAAGAACTTTCTTATTTTTTAAAATAAGAAAGTATTTTATAAACCCACTTATTGAAATCTAAAAAAGTGTTTGTTAATTTCAGCGTGGACTGTGCCTTCTTTGTCATGCAATATGTTCGATGTCTCCTATATGATGAGAAGATGGATTTCAAACAAGGAGACATGAGTAGAATCAGATTTGAGCTGACAGTTAATATTCTGAGAGACATGTTTTGTAAAACTTGAGATAATCTGAAAACTGTATTGGTGATGTAAAAATCCATTGCTGTTGATTACATCCATTTGTATGGAAAAATCTCCTTATGTGGATGTTGTTATGATTATGTAGATGTTGTTATTCTATATAATATATTGTCAACAAAAAGAAAACAATTGGGTGATGTTTATTCAAATCCAGTTGTTGCATTTGTGTGCCAAGTGATACGGTCGATATAATAACTGATAATGCACTGTTGTGTGCCAGTTGCTGCACTGTTGTGTGCCAAATGATCTATTCTGTTACATCTTGTAGGTAAATATATTATTATTCTAAAAATCATTATATAATCTAATCAACAATATATATTATATAAATCAGATATAGGAGGTTCAACCGGTGGGTTTTGAGCAAAACCCACTGATGGAACTAAACTAAACCTATAGGTTTGGAAAAAATTATAATTTGATGTTTCGGACACCTAATCTACATTCTCCAACCTCAACCCAAACTACTGATAATGGATTTTCAGAAATCCAGATATGGGAGGTCCATCAGTGGGTTTTGCTCAAAACCCACTGATGGAACTAAACTAGCCCTATAGCTTTGGAAAAATTTATAATTTGAGGTTTCCGACACCTAAAATACTTTCTAGAACCTCAACCCTAACTACTGATAATGGATTTTCAGAAATCCAGATATGGGAGGTCCATCAGTGGGTTTTGCTCAAAACCCACTGATGGAACTAAACTACACCTATACTTTGGAGAAAATTATAATTTGAGGTTTCCGACACCTAAAATACTTTCTCCAACCTGATCCCTAACTGTTGATAATTTTTTTTCATTAATCCAGATATGGGATGTCCATCAGTGGGTTTTGCTCAAAACCCACTGATGGAACTAAATTACACCTATAGGTTTGGAAAAAATTATAATTTGATGTTGTCGACACCTAAAATACTTTCTCCAACCTCATCAATGGGTCCTTCAGTGGAGTTGAGGTGTTACAAACCTCAAATTATAATTTCAGGCCCACGTCGGGCCTGAAATAACTTTATTTCAGGCCCAAGGTGGGCCTGAAATAAAGATATTTCAGGCCCATAGTGGGCCTGAAATACATTTATTTCAGGCCCACCGTGGACCTGAAATAAAAACATTTCAGGCCCACCGTGGGCCTGAAATAAATATTATTTGAGGACCACCCTTAACCATATTAATATTTTGACTTCATCCCCCAAGTTGGATTACATATTTTTCCCTAAACCCTAAAATACTCTCTTCCAACCTCACCCCTATAATGGTT
>JAGFNQ010003005.1:141795-166643 GCA_024364735.1 Boesenbergia rotunda | reverse complement strand
GGGCCTGAAATAAGATATTTCAGGCCCATAGTGGCCTAATTACATTTATTTCAGGCCCAACGTAGACCTGAAATAAAACATTTCAGGCCCACAGTGGGCCTGAATTAAATATTATTTGAGGACCACCCTTAACCATATAATATTTTGACCTCTTCCCCCAAGTTGGATTACATATTTTATCCCTAAAGCCTAAAATACTGATAATGGTTTTGTAGAAATCCAAATATGGGAGGTCAGCAAAACCCACTGATGGAACTAAACTAGACCTATAACTTTGAACAAAATTATAATTTGAGGTTTCGGACACCTAATCTACATTCTCCAACCTGAACCCTAACTACTGATAATGGTTTTTCAGAAATCCATATATGGGAGGTCCATCAGTGGGTTTTGCTCAAAACCCACTGATGGACCTCCCATATCTGGATTTCTGAAAAACCATTATCAACAGTTAGGGATGAGGTTGGAGAAAGTATTTTAGGTGTCCATAACCTCAAATTTATATTTTTTCCAAAGCTATAGGTGTAGTTTAGTTCCATCAGTGGGTTTTGCTCAAAACCCACTGATGGACCTCCCATATCTGGATTTCTGAAAAACCATTATCATAGTTAGGGTTGAGGTTGGAGAAAGTATTTTAGGTGTCCTAACCTCAAATTATATTTTTGTCCAAAGCTATAGGTGTAGTTTAGTTCCATCAGTGGGTTTTGCTCAAAACCCACTGATGGACCTCCCATATCTGGATTTCTGAAAAACCATTATCAGTAGTTAGGGTTGAGGTTGGAGAAAGTATTTTAGGTGTCCTAAACCTCAAATTATAATTTTGTCCAAAGCTATAGGTGTAGTTTAGTTCCATCAGTGGGTTTTGCTCAAAACCCACTGATGGACCTCCCATATCTGGATTTCTGAAAAACCATTATCAGTAGTTAGGGTTGAGGTTGGAGAAAGTATTTTAGGTGTCCTAAACCTCAAATTATAATTTTGTCCAAAGCTATAGGTGTAGTTTAGTTCCATCAGTGGGTTTTGCTCAAAACCCACTGATGGACCTCCCATATCTGGATTTCTGAAAAACCATTATCAGTAGTTAGGGTTGAGGTTGGAGAAAGTATTTTAGGTGTCCTAAACCTCAAATTATAATTTTGTCCAAAGCTATAGGTGTAGTTTAGTTCCATCAGTGTGTTTTGCTGACCTCCCATATCTGGATTTCTACAAAACCATTATCAGTAGTTAGGGGTGAGGTTTGGAGAGAGTATTTTAGGGTTTAGGGATAAAATATGTAATCCAACTTGGGGGATGAAGTCAAAATATTATATGGTTAAGGGTGGTCCTCAAATAATATTTTTATTTCAGGCCCACGCTGGGCCTGAATTGTCTTCTTTCAGGCCCACCGTGGGCCTGAAATAAATGTATTTCAGGCCCACGTTGGGCCTGAAATAACTTTATTCAGGCCCACCTTGGGCCTGAAATAAAGTTATTTCAGGCCCGACGTGGGCCTGAAATATCTTTATTTCAGACCCACCTCGGGCCTGAAATAAAGTTATTTCAGGCCCGACGTGGGCCTGAAATAAAGATATTTCAGGTCCTCGGTAAATTTGTGAAAATCATCCGAGGGCCTGAAATATTTGATAAAAAACAAATTCCTCTAATCCCTCTAATTTTCAGGTTGATTTGTGGAAAATCAGATAAATATTTGAGAATTAAAAATTTCCTTTTAATTTTGATATGTGTTATATATTTGAAATACAAAAAATATACCTAAGTTATTTGTAAAATAACTGTAAAAAAAAAGTTACCGTTTAGGGCCTGAAATCCTCTATTATCAGGCCCAGCAGTTAGTGAGCTATATAGGGTCCTTGGGTCCCTAGTGGTAAGCAATCGTCTCGTAGATCGTGATTTGTTGCCTATAGCTTTGAAGTTAGCGTGCTTACCTCCATTGGAGTTGTGGTGGCCGACATCCTCTTCATCGGACTAGTCGAAAGGTACGTAACAAAATTTTTTTTTTTTTCATTTCAGTGTAGTTTTTGCTTCTGACCTAGGGTTACCGATTGTTGCCACTCAATGACCGAATGTGAGGATACCCTTGACGAACGAAATCTAAGTGTCATTTTTGCATCAGTTTCGCTTAATTTTTGTTTGATGGTTCCTAAGTTCGGGATGGCTCCGAAAAGATCATCTTCAAAGGAAGCTGCTGCTAAAAATTCAAAGAAACATCAAGGTCCTGGGAGAAGTCATGGGAAAAAACAACAACCACAACGAAAAATCAAATTGCCAAACCAGTATATGAGTTTTGCCAACAGAGGTCGAACTAAACGAATGAACTGGAAAAGTAGCCTTTGCCATTTCAAAAATTTTATAGATTCTGTTCCACCCACACCAGCACAAGAACAATTGCTTCGACAAACACCCTTTTCATGGGTCCTCGACCTCCCCACTAGTTCTTGTGTAAGACCTCAGGTTCAAAATATGTTTGATAATTGGGATGAAGGAGAAAAGTGCTTTGTGTTCCATGGGAAAAAACTCAATTTCACAAAGGTTGACCTATCACTTATTCTAGGGCTACCTGACAATGGAGAGGTAATCCAACTTGATTTCAATGAGGCCTCTAGCCCACTGTACAAGGAATATTTTGAAGATTCCAGTTGTTCTGCAAACCATTTGGAGAAACTGATAACGAAGTCTACATCCAATGACAAGCTGTACTGTCAGATGTATATACTGTATTTTTTTTCCACAGTTCTTTTTTGTGGTACAAGCAGCACACTTCTCATTCCAGCAATGTCACTCATTGATTGCGTTGATGATTTTGACAATCTACCAAACTATAATTGGTGCAATGCTCTGTACAATTTCATGGCTCCTCAGTTGGAAGCCATTGGAAAGGAGGTCACATTGAGGCGTACAACACATGTAGGTGATACAAGCCAACCAGCCAAGGCTCCCTTGCTCAAGGGATTTCCAAATATTTTGGCTGTAAGTTAGAGTGCATCTGCCTGCTAATATATGATATGATGGATACTAATTACTGAATATAATCATGTTGCAGGTTTGGGTTACTGAACATATTAGTATTGCTGCTCCTCATCATCCTCATAGATTGCCAAGAATTCTTCGGTGGAATTGGCCTAAGGCTCATGTAGAGAGTATCAAAAGGATGATCGACCGTGTGCCAACAAATTTAATTCTGGTTGATTTAATCCCATTTGATATAGAACTGGATTTAGTACCTCACTACTCTCCTCCAACTGAAGCACTTGAGGTACACAGTGAGGTATTAAAGCAGGCAACCGAAGGAAGCCAGGCTGCAGAAGATAGACTACAGGCCTTAGAGAAGGAAAGCTGCAATGAATGTATAGAAAAGCAAGAACATATTGATACCTTACAGCAACAATTAAATGTAGCTCTTACAAGTTTGGAGGATGTCAAAATTGAGTTGGCAACAGCCCTCAGGGACAAGGATCAAATAAATGCTCAGAGCCATAGACTACTTGCTGAAAAGGATTCCCTGGTCAAAGAAAAAGATGAAATAATTGCTCAGAAGGAGACAATAATTGCTGATAAGGATTCCCAGCTTAAGGAGAAAGATGATCAGTTGAAAAGAATGATAGTTGATCAAGATATAATCAAAGATAAGCCTGACGAGACAATCCGACAACTGAGTATACAATTAGAAAGCAAAGGCTCAGATGACCCTCAGCCACTTCCAAAAAAAATAAAATTAACTCAGGTAAGACCACCCAACGAGGACAAAGGCAAAGAAAAAGAAATTGTTCAGGATGAGGACGAGGATGAGGGAGAGGATGAAGCTGAAGATGAGGAGGCTCCTGCCCAATCAATGTCACAATCTACATCGCAAACAACACAATCTGCAACCTCTACTCAAACAAATTTATCTGATCAACAAGTTGCTAAAGGGAAAGAACTCCAAAAGGTCAAAAGCAACATCTTGAAGAAAGCCAAGGCATTTTTTAAGAAGAATAAAGATGCGGAGATTGCAGAAACATTATTAAAGCTTAGTAAATTAAAGTGAGTTAGTTGCTATTGCGGTTGCATGTATTTGTAAAACAATGATGGTTATTGTCATTCATTAATAAAATTTATTCATTCACTTTTAAATAAGGTGCTTACATTATGTTGATGTAGGTATCAATTGCAACCAGTATGGTCCAATGGGACCTTTACATTAGATATGCAATCATTTTTGACAATATTTGATTGGAATGACTACACCTCCGGGGATTGCATAAATACTTACTGGACTATTATTGTAAATGAAGCCAAATCCTGTAACTCACCTTACCACACCTCCATATTCTGTGGGGTGGGTTTTGAGGTAAGTAAATTAGCAACTTGGTTTATGTTTATTTTATAGGATTGAGTCAACTAACACTTCCTTTTTAATAAACATAGGAATTGTTTGAGGTGATACATGCTGCAGCATTTGAACAAACAATTGCTACTGATACAAATAAGCCAATTAGATATATCTTCTGTCCTCTAAATAATGCAGATGATCACTGGCATCTATTGATTATTGACCTGGAGGAAAGTAGTTTCCTTCATTATAATTCTCTCGGCGCCACAGAGGGTACACAGCCAAATATGAAAAAACTGTAAGTTTTCTATTTGATATATAAACGTTTACAAAAACTATGTGATGAGCTAGAATTTTGACTAATGTAATTTCTATGTAGGTGGTGTTTTTCAAAAATTTAAACTGGTCATATTATTTGAATTGGAATAAAGGTTTGCCAGAAATATCGGGGAAAGAGTTTAATCAAATTGTAGTACAAGGACCCACCCAAAGCAGATCGTAAGCTAATGTTTTTTGTATTTTGGTTTAACACTACCTAATCTTTCATGCTTGAATTTATATGCTAACAACACTGACTCATAATGCTTGTTTCAGGTTGGATTGTGCTTTCTTCATCATGCGATTTGCTGAAAGTTTGGTCTTTCAACGCTCTACCAATTTTAGCCAAAAACAAATGAAACCTTATCGTTTTCAGGTGGGATACAAAATAATGAGAGACAAGTTCTGGAAGCAAACTCTGTAATTTTTTGTTTTGTTGCTACAATCCATATATGTAAGTGTAATGACAAACATTGTATATTTGTAGTTATAATGTATGTAATTGATATTGAAATCAATGGAGCATTTCTTTCGATCCATGGTTTTTTTGTAATCTCTAATCTTTAAACTGTAATTGTTGTAAATTACATCAATAATTTTTTAGGGAAGTATTTTGATTTCAGGCCCACGGTGGGCCTGAAATGACAATATTTCAGGCCCAGAGGGGGCCTGAAATGATTTATTTCAGGCCCACACTGGGCCTGAAATGCTAGTATTTCAGGCCCAAGAAGGGCCTGAAATGATATTATTTCAGGCCCTATCTGGGACTGAAATGAGTTATTTCAGGCCCAGCTTGGGCCTGAAATGAGTTATTTCAGGCCCACACTGGGCCTGAAATGCTATCATTTCAGGCCCACGCCTCTGGTTGCAAAAAAATTATTTCCATAGTATGATTAAATTTTTATACGTCAATCTTTTAAATAAATGAACATGTTGTGACCACATTTTTATAAGATAAACAAGAAGGAGAGTACCTAAATACACATTGCACACCACAATTGAATTCCATTCACATCAAAACCTCATATTATCAGAATTTGGCACATCAGGAGGTTTGTATGATGGACCTAGCATATTTGGATTTTTCAAACCTCATTATCAGTTCTCAGACTTTACCTAATTATTGGTATTTTAGCTAGGATATGCTATTTTTCGTCTCCAAACAAAGTCCTAATTATTATCTAAAACTGTGTTGATACAGTATCAGTTGCCACACAACAATGATTTAACAAAACAAAAATCAGAGGGGGTTAAACAACAGATTTTCAGAAAACACAGGACTTCAAGTTCCTGAAATAACATTATTTTGGGTTTACAAATGATACGACTTCAATTCTGATATATTCTGCTTATAACACAAGGTAAAATGTATCATAATATTGAAATACTTCTATAAGTCACAACATTAACAACTAGTTCGATGTGAAGATGGATTTCAAACAAGGAGACATGAGTAGAATCAGATTTGAGCTGACAGTTAATATTCTGAGGGACATGTTTTGTAAAACTTGAGATAATCTGAATGCTGTATTGGTGATGTAAAAATCCATTGCTGTCGATTGACCTCCATTTGTATGGAAAAATCTCATTATGTCGATGTTGTTATGATTATGTAGATGTTGTTATTCTATATAATATATTGTCAACAAAAACAAAACAATTGAGTGATGTTTATTCAAATCCAGTTGCTGCACTGTTGTGTACCAAGTGATACGGTCAGATATAATAACTGACAATGCACTGTTGTGTGCTAGTTGCTGCCCTGTTGTGTGTCAAATGATCTATTCTGTCACATCTTGTAGGTAAATATAGAATATTCTGTCACATCTTTAATTTATATGCTAACAACACTGACTCATAATGCTTGTTTCAGGTTGGATTGTGCTTTCTTCATCATGCTGTTTGCTGAAAGTATGGTCTTTCAACGATCTACCAAAAATAGCCAAAAACAAATGAACCCTTATCGTTTTCAGTTGGGATACAAAATAATGAGAGACAAGTTCTGTCCTCTAAATCTGTAATTTTTTTTTTGTTGCTACAATCCATATATGTAAGTGTGTATATTTGTAGTTATAATGTATGTAATTGATATTGAAATCAATGGAGCATTTCTTTCGATCCATGGTTTTTTTGTAATCTCTAATCTTTAAACTGTAATTGTTGTCAATTACATCAGTAATTTTTTAGGGAACTATTTTGATTTCAGGCCCACGGTGGGCCTGAAATGACATTATTTCAGGCCCAGAGGGGGCCTGAAATGATTTATTTCAGGCCCAAACTGGGCCTGAAATGCTAGTATTTCAGGCCCAAGAAGGGCCTGAAATGATATTATTTCAGGCCCTATCTGGGACTGAAATGACATTATTTCAGGCCCAGCTTGGGCCTGAAATGAGTTATTTCAGGCCCACACTGGGCCTGAAATGCTATCATTTCAGGCCCAAGCTGGGCCTGAAACATATTGTTTCAAGCCCACGCCTCTGGTTGCAAAAAAATTATTTACAGTATGATTAAATTTTTATACGCCAATCTTTTAAATAAATGAACATGTTGTGACCATATTTTTAAAAGATAAACAAGAAGGAGAGTACCTAAATACACATTGCACACCACAATTGAATTCCATTCACATCAAAACCTCATATTATCAGAATTTGGCACATCAGGAGGTTAGCATATTTGGATTTTTCAAACCTCATTATCAGTTCTCAGACTTTACCTAATTATTGGTATTTTAGCTAGGATATGCTATTTTTCGTCTCCAAACAAAGTCCTAATTATTATCTAAAACTGTGTTGATACAGTATCAGTTGGCACACAACACTCATTTAACAAAGCAAAAATCAGAGGAGGTTAAACAACAGATTTTCAGAAAACACAGGACTTCAGGACTTCAAGTTCCTGAAATAACATTATTTTGGGTTTACAAATGATACGACTTCGATTCTGATATATTCTGCTTATAACACAAGGTAAAATGTATCATAATATTGAAATACTTCTATAAGTCACAACATTAACAACTAGTTTTTTTAAAGAATACTATACATTCAGTTATCCTCCTTACAAAATAAACACTTCCATCAGAAAATTTCTGCAATTCATAAACCAATTAACTCAAGACCTTGGGGCTGGCGGCATTCTACATGTCCTTTTATTATGGCCAAGTTGTTTGCACCGGCTGCATTTAAGTTTCACCTTGCCATTGTGTCTTGACTCAATCCGTGCCTTCTTTCGTCTACCAGGCTGCACAAGGCTACGGGGACATCGAACTGTAATGTTGTTTACTCCACTAGGCCAAAACTGCTTGCTTCTACAAGGGTAAATACGATCCATGTAAACCCACTTCCAAGTTTCAGAATAAAAATAATGCTCACAATATTGGATTGTATCGATATTCCTGTGAACTATTACAGCTATAGCATGTGAGCAAGGGAGTCCTGAAATTTGAAACTCCCCACAATAACAAAAGTTTTTTTCCAAATCAACAATGTATGAAGTGCCCCATGTTTCTACCTCCATTTCTGATTGAGAGTAAGGGTGAACCTTATAAGCTCTAGCTTTCTTTCTCCTTGATTCCATTTCTTTTGTAGCATGAGGTGTCAAAGCAACATGCCATTTGGAAACTTCCTCTCTACGGTTATAGAACCATTGAGCTACCTTTCTTCTTGTATTATCAATTAACCTATTTATGGGAAGCTCACGTGTAGATTTAAACAAAGCATTCAAGCTCTCCACACAATTCGTGGTAAGCATTCTGTACCTTCTCCCAGTAAAGTGTGCATTTGCCCACCTTTTAGGGTCAATGTTCTGAAGCCACTTATGAGCATCTGGATGTTTTTCGAGCATTGTCTGCATTATCATATCATATTGGAGTGTTGTGTTGGCTCGTGCTGTTGCCCAAAACAAACCTACACCAGCTCTACTTCCAGTATCAGTTACCATATTACAAGACATGTGGTGGCAACAAAAAGCATGATGCGCGTTTGTGAATACTTTTCTGACTGCTGATATAATGCTCCGATGTCTATCTGATACTATGGTGAGTGAGTGATCATCAACAGCAAAGAACCTCTTTGTATGATCCAAAAACCACTCCCAAGCAGACCCACATTCTACTTCAGCTATTGCAAAGGCAACTGGGAGAACATTGTCATTACCATCAATCGCCGTTGCAATCAACAATACTCCTGGATACTTTCCTCTTAGGTGTGTCGCATCAATTCCGATAAGTCTACGCAAATAAGACCTGAACACCCTTCGGCAAGCACCAAAAGCCCAAAAACACCTCTGGAACTGATTGTCACCATTCGTGCATAGTGCCACATAAGTTTCAGGATCTCTAACTCTTAACTCACGCAGATATTGTGGGAGATCTCTGTATGCCTCATCATAATCTCCAACAACCTTTTTCAATGCTTTCTCCCTAGCTATGTATGCTTTTCTGTATGATATCGTCACTCCAAATCTAGCTTTAATATCTGAAATAATCATACTTGGTTTGTATTGTTCATTATGAAGAAATTACTCTTCAACAAAAGAAGCATCAAATGATGAAGAGCATGCATGATGATCAGCACTTTCCCTAACACTTCAACATTGGTGTTCCTTTATATATTTTGTAACAGTGAACTCTACTTCCCCCCTTCCTACTACTCTCCATGTACATGGTTGGTTAAAACACACTGCTTTAACTCTGTTTTTCCGGGTGTCAACTGGGTTATATCTCATATGCTTAACCATCGCATGTTTAACAAGTGCATTCTTGAATTCTTCTCTAGATGGAAATATCTGCCCCACAAAAAATTCATGCTCATCTCTTGCCTCTAGCTCTCGAATTGGCCCAGCAAGCAATCGAGAATTCAAAATATATGGATCTTCAGCTAATGGAAACTCCTCCTCTAGGTCACTGTACTGATCTGGGGGGAATTCATATTGCTCAATCTGCATATCATCAGCTTGGAATTCTAGTACACTTGTACTGGGTACAAATTCTTCTGCATTCCGGATTTCAATTTCTTCCTCCCCACTCCAGGTTGGCTGAAAGATTTCAACTACTCTTGTAGAAGAATTCAAACCCTCATCTTCTAAATTATTTGCTTCTTCATTTAGATCAATTGCTAAATTCCTTGTAATGCTATTATCACCATACTGGGAAGATAATGGAATATTATTACTAGTTATTTCTAATCCTTTCCCCGTAGCCACATTATCATCAAGAGTATTCCATATCTCAGAGAGAATTTCGTCAACAACATTATCATCCTTGAAAAAAATTACAATTAACTTTATCAAACTTTGAAATTGATAATAAAGGCCCTAGGAGCCCCTGAGGGCCTGAAATCATTTGATTCAGGCCCAGGGATTTGATTTCAGGCCCTACCAGGGCCTGAAATCATTTTATTTCAGCCCCTCCCTGGACCTGAAATAAAATAAATTCAGGCCAGGTCCTGGGAGGGCCTGAATTTCTTTTATTTCAGTCCCTCCGAGGGCCTGAAACAAAATTTTTCAGCCTCTCCTATTGCCTGAAATCTAATGACATCATGCACTCTCAGGCCCTGATATCATGTAATGCATATCACCCTAAGCCTCCTCCAAAATAAAAATAGTACAAAGAGTTTAACTTGATTAAAACTATATCTGATTCCATATCAAAGATGACAATCATACGTACATTCCTATTTCTCTTAGTTACCGATCTGTTGCTTCCTTTTTCTCCTTCGACAACCTATTTTGTTGCTTCCTTTTTCTCCTTCGACAATCTATTTTCCTCAGGTGCTTTGGTGATGAATCGAGTTGTGCAAGGAAGCAATATATACGTACATTCGTGATCATTCGACTTGTGCAAATCATTTCACATATATATATTGGCTGAGAAAAATTCGACTGCTACCCATCCGAACCACAAATTAATATTTTATTGATAAAGTGGTTCGGTTGTCTCAAAACTATGTTTGATAAAGTCATTCTTTGGCGGGAGGGGTATAAAAGTAACTTCACTATATAGGATGCGCCCTTTGGTATAATAGAAACCATAGTACTCCTTTCGGTAATTACGAATAGTTGGATACGCCCTTTGGTAAATTGCCGAATAATCAGTTCATCTCATGAAGATTGATGAGAAAAAAAATATTATATTAGGTAGCAAATGAATCTAGGATGATCGGTCCGGCCCCATGAAAATTTCTCATCGGTCATCAAGATAAATCAGAAAATACTCACGATGGACAATTTAAAAATTCAGCGTCCCAAGATTGACACCGCACTACGATGGATTAGAAAAAAAAATAAAAAAAATATGAGAGCTCCTATAATGATACATCATCCACTCATCAAAAATAAAAAACCACCGTAAAATAAAAAAACTTCGCAACTTCTTTTTGGATTCCGTATTTTCTTACCACTCTTTTTTTAATTTTTTTTTAAAAATTAAAATTTTAAAAATATTGTAATTATCTTTTTTTTTTAAAAAAATAAGGATCTAAAAAACGAACAACGAACCACTCTCAGAGAGCTCTTTCATCAATGTCATATTTACATATATATTTTTAAAAATATTGTTATATATTTTGAAATCTAAAAAATAAAAAAAAAAGCTAAAGATTTAAAAAAAACCTTTAAAAATCAAAGGAAAGATTAAAAATTCAAAAATTATATAATTATCATAAAATAAAAATATTTTATTGTTTAATATTATTTTAAGATGTCCAAAATTTATGATTAATTATGATCTGCTCTTCTTCCAACCAATTTTACCTTCGCTTTGCCCTGGCAGCCGCTCGCCGCCTCTCTATCCCTCCCTCCCTCTCGAGTTTCCAGCGAACGGCGCCACACGCAACGCAACCCTCCGGATTAGCACCGCATAACTTCTCTCCTCTCACCGTTTCACGCAGGTACGAGGTACCTCTTAATATCTTCTCCATCCTATGTCTGATTTAGATTATATTCTATCAGCAAACACGAATTTTGAGTTTTTTTTTCTTCCAGATTGGAATGATATCACAGGGGGGAAAAAATCTCAACTTGGCTCGTGTCCTTGCACAGTTTTTTTCCACTCCATATTGCAAATATAACTTCAGTAAATTTATCCTTGCAATAGGGTATACGAAACGTAATTCATGGATTCTACTTCAGAAGGATGATATAAGTTCTTGTGGATGAACAGAAATTTTTTGATAGCCGCATTCTTGTTTTTGCCCTATGTTTCTAATTTTTTTTTTTTTACAGATATTTGTAGCATTGAAGTCGGTAAAACTTAGCAGTGGGAATCAGGATAGTTTATGTATGATTGAAGGCATCTAAAGTATTGAATTATTGATTATCAAAGTTAGGAAATAGTTAAGAAAGTGGGTGTTGAGTTCATTTATTTTACTAGTTTGTTGTTTGTACTTTGTAATTTGGTTACAAATTGTGCATTTCATTTTTTGTGGAATAGTTTGATTATTATTTTAGATATAGTTGATTTGCTTTTGATTGTCACCATATTATAATGTGTAGAAAATCATTAATTTTTGCAGTCTAACCTGTGGAACTAGGTTGGCCCTATCGATGGACTTGGCCTGAATGATGACCAAGTGGCCATGCAATTTGACCAGCTGATCCATTAGTCCAACCATTGAACTAGCGACTTGGAGCTTATATGGTTTGATTTCCAGTTGGACTTTTGTAACTACGGTTGTATCTGCTATTGCATGCAGCATGTGTTGCTGTTTCACTCCAGTTAATAATTTAGCATGCATTAACATGTGTTACTTGGGTTTTACTTTTTTTGTAAAAAAAAAACTATTTGGAGAGATCATGAGTTTCCTTTATATTAGGGCATCCGCATTCGTTTGAACGTTAATATATGTCACGTCTTCAAAAACACATGGGATCCACATGTCACATATCCATTATATAAACACCTCCCTTTTATTAACACAAACCCACATTCATTTTATTTGTATGTCTCACCGTCCACTCATTATTTGTGAGTCTTGTTTGCCCAAACCAATGCACACATGCGTCCAAATGATTTTTTTTTTTTAAATTGCTCATTAACTGTGTTCAAAAAATTGAACACCGGCACTTTGTTATAATTTCCTTTCTGTGTACTTAGAAATTAGAATGTAATTGTATGATTGTTTATTTTACTTCATTTGTCTGGTTTTAGGCTGCTTGATTTATTGCTTTCTACTGAGCTTTCCTCGAGTAATTATCATCTTTGACATGATACTGGTTATGGTTTAGTTTAGATCCACCAAATCTTGAATGCCAAACTTAGCATTCTTCTTATTGACTGTACTTATGCATCATATTTGCATATTCTTTTTCTGTTTCACATATCTTCTTACATCTATTATTTACTTGATTTTTTACATTTGCTTCATATTTATATTGTTTTTCATATTTGCATCATACTGTTTGATTTCTAATTAAATGTGTTCCTTTTGCAGTTAAAATGAGCTTAATTTCCCAAAACGTGCTTCTGAATGAAAGGAAGGGCAATAAACTTGATAGAGAGGTAGCTGATGCGGTTGTGGATGATGAAGTTCAGGAAGTTGATTTGATTGAGGAAATTAAGTTGAAAAAATCAAAGAAGAGAACTGTGAAGGCTGATGATTTTTCTCAGAAAAAGAAGAAAAAATCAAAGAAGAGTATAGATATGGATGTTTCACTTAATGAAAAGGCACAAGAAATTGGACAGGAGAAAATGGAAAGGAGGCAGAGTAAGAATGCCTCGAAGGAGAAGGCACAAAAAGATGCAGAAGAGAAGATGAAGAGTCTTGAGAGTTCTTTGTTTGGTGTCATTTATAATCCCTTGGAGTTTGGGAAGGAATTCAATGCTGATGGCAACAAGCAGGTCAAAGCAGATGCCCCATTGTTCTTCGTGGATAGGTCCACCAGCAATGAGATGGTTGTGTATGAAGAGGAACTGCATGCTATGGCTGCAGAAGACACCAACAAAGTAGAGCGGAAACCTGCATGGATAGATGAGGAGGAGGAAAGGACAGAGGTCAATATAATTCGTATGAATAGGTTGAGGAAGCTTAGGAAGGAGGCTAATGAGCAAGTTATTTCTGGTACAGATTACATTGCTCGGTTGAGGGCTCAACATGCTAAACTAAACCCAGGAACAGAGTGGGCAAATGTTGATAGTAAGAATGCTCATGCAAGTGAGTTTGACGAAGATTCTTATGATGAAAGTGGTGTCACTGAAGCTAATGATATTCTTCGTAGCAATGATGAGCTTGTCATAAAGGGCAACACTAAACTTTTACCTGGATTGCTGGAATACTCGAGGATGGTAAACGCTAATGCCGAGGAGCCCTCTAATGGTCCGATCAATTCAGTTCAGTTTCACAGTAATGGTCAATTACTTCTGACTGCTGGACTTGATAGGCGGATAAGATTTTTCCAAGTGGATGGAAAGCGCAATTCTCAGATACAAAGCATTTTTATTGAGGATTGCCCTGTTCATAAGGCATCCTTTTTACCCAATGGTTCTGAGGTTATACTTTCAGGCAGGAGGAAATTCTTTTACAGCATTGATTTGGTTAAAGCAGATGTGAGTAAGATAGGTCCCTTGACGGGGAGAGAAGAGAAAAGCTTGGAGGCTTTTGAGGTTTCTCCTGATTCAAACACCATTGCATTCATAGGCAATGAAGGTTACATCCTTTTGGTTTCCTCACGAACAAAGGAGTTAATTGGGACTTTGAAGATGAATGGAAGTGCTCGATGTTTGGCTTTTGCTGATGGTGGACAGCAGCTATTGAGCGGTGGAGGTGATGGACATGTCTATCACTGGGATCTCAGAACTAGGAGGTGCATTCACAAGGGCATTGACGATGGTAGCATAGGTGGATCAGTCCTCTGTGCTTCCCAAGACAGTTCTATGTTCGCTTCAGGTTCAGCCAGTGGTATTGTTAATGTTTACAAGAGAGAGGACTTTCTTGGGGGCAAGCAAAAGCCATTGAAGACTATTGAAAATTTAACAACAATGGTTGATCATATGAAGTTCAACCATGACAGTCAGATTTTGGCTATGATCTCCAGAGTGAGTAAGAATGGTCTAAAGCTAGTGCATATCCCATCGTACACTGTGTTCTCAAACTATCCTCCTCCGAGATCTAGCTTCCAGTATCCTCGCTGTCTTGATTTCAGCCCTGGAGGTGGATTCATAACAGTAGGAAATGCTGCTGGAAAGGTTTTGCTATACAAGTTGCACCATTACCAAAATGCATGAAGCGCATTAAGAAAATTTACAATTTTTGATTGCCTGTGCTTGTGATCTAGTTTTCTATGTGAACCTTATAAAATATCATCTGAGCTCTTTAATGATTATGTAACCAAATTTGTTTGGAATTTTGTTGACAGTCATCTTTTATCAACTTTATGATTGACTTTATGTAACCAAATCATATTTTGACAAACGACAAGATTTATTTCAAGGGTATAAAAGAGGTTAGGGTCCCTTGTATTGAGGGATCTACAGCTTAATAATATTTCTTTTTCATAACTTGTAAATTTGAGTTGTTTTATGATATAATTATTTCAACCTACGTCATATTGTCTAACAATTTATCTGCTGGGATATCTTGATTGTTCTTCCCAGATAGGTGCTTGCATTCTCTTCTCTCCTTATGTGGAGTTTGGATTCAGGAAATTTAAGACATTTCCTCTCATGGTTTGGAAACTCTGCAAGCATGTAGTTTTTTCTCTTATGACACCAAGGATATGGAACACCTTTTCTTGGATAGTTGGAAACTTGGAATACATCCACATGTTTGGTGCATTAGCAATCTGTGGGCTTTCCTGACAAATCATGCATCTAAATCAGCTAGCTTGTTTCTCCTCAGTCCTAATGTTCATCTGGTTTATCTGGTTGGATAGAGATCACATAATTTTTGACAACAATATAGGCCAACTTTTGTTGCTCTTGTCTGACATTGCAGCCTCACCTTTGTGGATATATATTGGTGTTTTTTTTTGTGGTTGCAAATGAACCTTTTTCCTTTAGGGGTTTCCCCATGTTTTTGTGATTTTGTTCCTTAAACACTCCCAAGGGTCAGTTCAAAACTTTTTTTTTCTGGCCTTAGTCTTCTTTTAGAAATGAAAAAAAACTTGGCAACCCTCAGTTCAAAACCTTTTTCCAAGGATTCAGTGTCCACCCTGTTTTTTATGGTGTGCCTATCATTCCTTGAAATTCAATAAAATACTAGTTTGTAATTGTATTAACCAATATGGTTGATATTCCTTGAAATTCATAAAATTGATGTTCTTGTGTTTTGACAACCAACAAATGTTGCATGCTGTCGGATTCTATTCTATCACCTTAAAATATGTTATATGGATTTTTCTTGAATTTAGTTGCCCAATTAAATTCAATAGGACGTATATCTGCTCTTTCATTTGAATTTAGTTTTCCTCTTTTACTGTTAAATACATTCTCAGGAAGCTGCTGAAATTGAGAAGATAGTAAAGACGCCCAAGTTTGTCATGCCAGCTGCATTTGTTTCCTTCCGAACACGATGGGGAGCTGCTGTTTGTGCACAGACACAACAAACTAGAAATCCCGACTGACTGGCTTCAGAACCACGCGATGTTTATTGGCATAACCTAGCCATTCCTTTTGTTTCCATTACAGTCAGACGATTGATAGTGGCTGTTGCTTTCTTCTCTCTTATATTCTTCTTTACAATCCCAGTTGCAATTGTTCAATCCCTTGCAAATATTGAGGGTATTGAGAAGGCAGCTCCATTTTTGAAGCCTTTAATTGAAGTGTGAGTACAGTTACTGCTTAGCTTTCAAGCTATTTAGTCATTTGGGGTTAATTATACACCATACTCCACACTTTTGAAAGAACCCAAGCCGTCTTATTCCTCCCACAGATACATTAGGTGATCTCTAAGAATTGGAGGTGATCATAGTTTAGTTGAAGCATTTGAAATTTAAGCTTGAGAAAAGATGAACCTAACAACTGATTTCTAAACCATAAACTTCTAGACTTATGCATTGTTATTTATTAACATAATCAATATTAGAATATGGAGCTCCTTGTTTATGATTTCTAATATTCCTCCTAAAAAACACATTAGGATATCTCCATGAATTGGAGATGGTCATAGTTTAGTTGAATTTGAAATTTTAAGCTTGAGATATGAACATGATAATCCCTAAACCATAAGCTTCTAAACTTTATGAAACTTCTTTTCCTAAAATGCATTGTTAACAGAATAAAACATTGAAGTATAAGTTCCATGTTTATGATTTATAATATATATCTGTGATTGCTTAAAACTGAAACTAGACTGAAATATTAAATTCTAGAACTTCAGTTGGAGGTCTTTGTATTGTGGTTTTATTCATTGCTCATTACATACCGAATATCAATCAAAACTTTCACCAAGCATGCATAGAATACACATTAGCATTTCAGCCGGGCATCATTTCGGCCAGGGGCCCCACCCCCGCCCCCCACTTACTTTTGGAGGGGGAAAAAATTAATATTATGAAAAATATTAAAAAAAAACTTAGTTATAAATTTTAAAAATTTCTGAATTTTTTTAAAAAAATCAATGAAAACCTTTTCTCTTTCTTTTTTTTTTTGTATTTTCTCACGCTGTTTCTCATGTCTTTATTTTCTCACACCGACTCTTGGGTTTTTTCACACCGCCTCCCGCCGTAGATGATTTTTTCTCCTTCTTGAAAATTTTTCCCTCCTTCCCCATCGAACCTTTTTTTTCCCTCTTCCTTTTTCTTTTTTCCTCCTCTAATTCCTTTTCTTTTTTTCTTTATCTCAAATTCTTCTTCCTCCCCTAATTTCCATTTTATTTTTTTTAATCCTAATTTTATCCTCAAAATCTTCCGTCGCACAGTGTTTTCGTTGTCATCCACGTCATTGTCATGGCACACCGCACACCGTACGTCGTTGCTAGTGCCATTGTCGTTTGCTACTAAGGCTATCGTCATCGCTTCGTCGGCGCTCCACAACAAACGTTTTTTATTGAGGTAAAATTTTCTTACCTGATTTCTTTCCATTACTGATTTAAGTATTTAAAAAATTTATAGTGTTAATTTTACATATATTTATGATTTTAGTTACTAGTCATGTATGTCAAATGTTTATAAATATTTGATTTGTTATATTAATATGATTAATTTTATTGACAATCAAATTTGATGTTTGATTTGACTTAATATGTCTATTAATATATGTGAAAAATAAAGAATCATTCACTCTCAAGTTAGTTTTATCAATTTCGTTTGTTATTTATTTTTAATATGAATTGTTGGAAAATAGTAATCATTAAATTAGGTGATTATATTTCTTAAATATTATGTTGATGATCAATCAGGTGAAATAACAATGTTGAGGTATTTTAAAAAAATACGTGATGAACCTACTTCAAACAAATCATCTCCTCCTCCACCACCTCCTCCTAATGTTAACTCAAATGAGTATCCTAGTGATCCTGGTCTAAGAAAGCATATCCTTGAATATAATGTTAATGAAAGGGAGATTGTTCGACATTACTATTTTCAAAAAGGTCTGTTTAAGCCTAAGAATTATGAATTTCCTTAGCGTTCTTGTTCAAAGGAGAAACGAAGATTTCGAGCTATATGGTTTAGTCTTCATCCTAATTGGCTAGAATATAGCATTACAAAAGATCATGGTGGTCAAAATGGTGGAGATTTTTTTGTTACTGAGGGATTTAAAAATTGGAGAAAGAAAGAAAATTTTCATGAACATGTTGGAAATTTGAACAGTATTCACAATAGGTGTATGATGGCAACTTATGACTTGATGAATCAAAAATAACATATTGAAACTTGTTTGGTCAATCAATCTAGTCAGGTAGCTGCCGATTATCGTGTTCGTTTGACAGCATCAATTGATTGGATAAGATTTCTTGTGCGTCAAGGATTAGCATTTAGTGGTCATGATGAATCAACAAACTCACTTAATCAGGGTAATTTTCTTGAACTATTAAGATTTCTTGCTGACCATAATGAGGATATCAATAGAGTTACACTGGACAATGCTACCTTAAACCTCAAATTGACATCGCCTGATATTCAACAATATATTATCAGATCTATTACCTATTTAACTACTAATTCTATTCTTGGAGATCTTGGTGATGAATTATTTACTATATTGGTTGATGAAGCTCATGATATATCTGTTAAAGAACAAATGGCAGTTGTTTTACGGTTTGTAGATGAAAGGAGAAATGCTGTTGAACGCTTTCTATGCATTGTATATGTAAGCGACACTACTGCATTATCACTTAAGACTGCTATTGATTCTTTGTTGTGCCAACATGGATTATCTATATCTAATTTAAGAGGGCAAGGATATGATGGAGCTAGCAATATGAGAGGAGAATTCAATGACTTAAAAAGCTTAATTATGATGGAGAATAAGTCTGTTTATTATGTTCATTGTTTTGCTCATCAATTGCAACTTACACTTGTAGCTGTTGCTGAAAATCACATGAAAATTTCTACTTTTTTTGGCATTGTTGCACAATTAAACAATATTGTTGGAGTGTCATGCAAGCGAAGAGATATACTTCGTGAGAAACAATTTGAAAAAGTTATTAAAGGAATTTATAATGGTGATATCTTCACTTGACAAGGTATGAATCAAGAGAAGACATTAAAAAGAGCTAGGAGTACACGTTGGGGTTCACATTATAATACATTGTTGAGTTTGATATGCTTGTATCCTTCAATTATTCATGTCCTTTTATTTGTTGAAGAGGAGGGAAAAGATCACAAGCAAAGGGCACAAGCAAATAATCTGTTGGAATTGATTGGAAAATATGAGTTTATATTTCAGATGCACTTAATGAAGAAAGAATATCCTGGGAATCACAAATGATTTATCAGAAGCTTTACAAAGAAAAGATCAAGACATTGTAAATGCCATGATTCTTGTTAGATCAAGCAAACATCAACTGCAGACCATGAGAGATGATGGTTGGGATTTGTTACTGAATGAAGTTTCTTTATTTTGTGTTAAATATGAGATAGTCACCCTGCATATGGAAGACTTATTCGTTACCCATGGAAAATCACGACGAAATATTGAAGGAAGGACAAATCTTTACTATTACCACGTTGAAATGTTTTATGAAGTGATAGATTTGCAACTTTAAGCGTTGAATAGTCGGTTTAACGAGGTGAACACAGAATTGTTGTTATGTATGGCTTGTCTTGATCCATCAAATTCATTCTCTGCTTATGATAAAAGAAAATTGCTTCAGTTTGTTGAATTTTATCCATCAGATTTTTCCCCGATAGAGTTAATGCATCTTGAGTATCAACTTGATAACTTTATTTTTGATATGCGAAGTAGCAATCAATTTTATGAGATTATGGGGATTAGCAAGCTTGCTAAAAGGATGGTTCAATTGAAGAAACATCGTTTGTATCCTTTGGTATATTTACTTTTGAAATTAGCATTGTTATTACCTGTTGCAACTGAAACTGTAGAAAGAGTGTTTTCAGCAATGAAAATAATCAAAACATCACTTCAAAATCGGTTAGGAGATGATATGGTAAATGATTGTTTGATATCATATATTGAGCGAGATGTATTTGATACCGTTGATAATGAAGCTATTATTCAGCATTTTCAAAGTATGAAATCTCAAAGAGTGATATTGTAAAAACATATAAAGCTAATATATGACTTTTATTATACATTTTTTGTATTGTATTATTTTTGTTAATTTATTGAATTCACCCCCTTTAATTAAAATTTCTGGCTACGCCATTGATATCAACAATGTATAGTTCGACATATATTATTATTTTTTCAGACTATTTGTGTTGATGCAGTCTGACCTAATTGTTGTTTTGGTGTTCACAGCGATTTAAGTTTAGGTTAATAAGATAAGTTCGACTTCAGTCCTAGTCGGGGACTGGGCACGAATCCCGGTGAGTGAAGTCGGGTCCCGGTGAGCGAAGCCGGGTCTTGGTGAGTGAAGTCGGGTGATGGAAACCCTGGTGAGTGAAGCCGGGTCCTGGTGAGTGAAACCGGGTGACGGAAACCGTGGTGAGTGAAGCCGGGTCCCGGTGAGTGAAGCCGGGTGATGGAAACCTCGATGAGTGAAGCCGGGTCCTGATGAGTGAAGCTGGGTGATGGAAACCCCGGTGAGTGAAGTCGGGTCCTAGAGAGTGAAGATAGGTGAAGGAACCCCTGATAAGTGAAGCCAGGTCCTAGCGAGGGAAGCTAGGTTGAACAAAGTCCCGGTGAGTGAAGCTGGGCACGAAGTCTTGGTCCGGGGGACTGAGAATTGAGCGTACTGGTCGGAGAAGGGTACGTGAGCTCTTTCTCCGGGACCAGAATGAGTCAGAGAAGGCTAGGGAGCATGTTCTCTGGACTTAGGGTTAAAATGGTCGGAGCTAGATCGGTCTGTGGTCCGATCAGGGAGTTGGCAATAACTCCTGGTTGTGGATCGGTCTGGTGACCGATCCAGGGCATCTGATCGTTCTGGTGAACGATCAGAAAGAGAACAGAATGTTTCTGTTTGACTTCTGATCGTTCTGGTGAACGATCAGGGAGAGAACAGAAACATTCTGTGTGATTTCTGTGTGGTTTCTGATCGGTCTGGTGAATGATCAGAAAGGGATCAGCGAAGTTCTGGAGAAAACCCTGATCGATCAAGGTGACTGATCAAGGTTCTCCTGGACCGATCAGGATGGGTCCTGATCAGTCCAGAGGTGACCTGATCGGTCACTGTGACCGATCAGGGCACAACCTGATCAGTCAGGTGACCGATCAGGTGCCTCAGGTTAGTGAACTTGCGGGTTGTGGCTTGAAAACCCAGTAACCTGGTGGATCGGTCTGGTGACCGATCCACGATCACTGATCGATCAGTGTGACCGATCACAAAGTCACTGGATCAATCAGGAGGTGACCTGATCGATCAGGGTCTTCACTGATCGGTCGGATGACCGATCAGTGTCTGATAACTTTATTTTGAATCCGTTGTCAGACTTCTGATTTCACTCTGATTGCTTCTGATTTCTCTATAACACTACTTATTTCCTTTTGATTTACTGTGCTAAGCCTCTGTTGAGTGTGCAGGTAATGCAGGGATGACTCAAATGAAGAAGGAGGGTCAACTGGAGACTTTCGCTTCGATCAGGTTTGTCTGTTTTCCATTCGCAGGATTCAACGGCTTCTGGAGCGGGCTAGCAATTGTCTAGCGAGGCTGACGACTGACTTGAGGCTCGACTAAAGAGGGTTCAGTGGACTGAGTCCAGTAGAGGTCAGTGGGTTGGTGACGGAGCCTGAGTGAAGGCTCTTGCCAGGGTTGTGCTGTGTTGTGAGTTGTGCTCTGTAAATGTTCTCCTTCACACTTTGTAAGCCTTCTCTTTGTCGTTGTGCTTTATTTGATATCATTCTGAGACTATCTGTGGAGAGGTTTCTCCACCGAGAAGGAGGCTGTGATATCCGAATTTCCGGGGCTTGATCTGCCGATGATCAAGGGATCGCCCACCTTATGGGCACGCCAAGGAGTAGGGGCAAGTTATCCTTGAACCTTGTAAACCCTTTGAGTTAGCGTATCTGGTTTGTGTTTTGTTTTTCTGATTATCTTTCTATTTCTGTATTTCTATGTTTTCTTCCGCTGCTAACCCTCAAGTGCAGAAAGATCAAAGAAGCAAGAAATTTGTGTGTCTGGCTATTCACACCCCCCCTCTCTAGCCATCCAAGGTCCAACAAGTGGTATCAGAGCTTGGAGCTCTTGCCAACGGTTTAACATCCGAAGAGCTTACAACAATGGCTATGAGGGAAGGATTCAACACCAATCGACCCCCTTTCTTTGATGGGGCTAATTTCCAATATTGGAGATCACGTATGGAGTATTACCTCAAGACGGATATCGGTATGTGGTTCTTTGTGAAGGAGGGATTCACCCCTCCAAAAGATGCTGAGGGAAAAGAGTTGGACTCCTCGAGATGGTCTGCCGAACAAACTCGGAAAGGAGAAGCCGATGCAAAAGCTGTCGTCACCCTGCAGTGTGGGATGACCAAGGAGCAACTGATTAAAGTTGGTCCCTTCACCAGTGCTAAGGATCTTTGGAACAAACTTATTGAACTCCATGAAGGAACCAGAGATTCTCGGATAGCCAAGAGGGATCTTTTCCTCAACCAACTCCAAAACCTCACCATGAAGGAGTCCGAAACGGTAAGTGAACTCCATGGCCGATTCAAAGAAATACTTAACGGTTTGCATTCCATTGATGAGAAGGTCGAGAATCGCGACCTTGTAAGGTATGTACTAAAATCCTTTCCTCGGAATGCCTTATGGGCATCCATGGTGGATGCCTACAAGGTATCCAAGGATTTATCTATTGTTAAGATAGATGATTTATTTTGTGAAATAGAATTACACAAGATCGCTAACAAAGGCCCCAAGGAGAATGGGATTGCTCTTGTGGCAGGGGACAAGGCCAAGAAGAAGAATGAAAAGAAGGAGAAGGACGTCTCATCTTCTTCATCCAAGTCCGAGGAGGATGGAAGCGAATCTTCATCATCCGAGATGGCTAACTTCGTAAGAAGGATGATGAGGAAGAGCCGACGCTACAAAGGGAAAGGTAACACTAGTAAAGTTAAAGTTGATAAAACTAACGTCACATGTTTTGAGTGTAGCAAAAAGGGGCATTAAAGAATGAATGTCCAAAAATAAAGAAGAATGAGGAGAAATCAAAAAAGGAAGAAGAAAGCCTTGAAGGCCATATGGGATGAGTCTTCATCCATTTCATCCGAGGAGGAAAAGGAGGAGAAGAGCACTCGCCATGTAGCTCTCATGGCCATAGAAGATGTGGAGAGCAGTGACAAAGCAAGTGAGCCATCAACCGCGGCTTCATCATCTTCGGATGATGAAGAGGTAATCTCTCCTGAGTTACACAAATGCTATAGAACCATTGCATGCTTAACTAATTTGTTAAATAAGTCTAAGAAAAAGGTAAAGTCTTTAAAAGTAGAAGTAGAACAACTAAAATCCTCTAAGGATGAGGATCTTGATGACTTGCATGTTGAGGTTCTAGAAGATGAGAATAAAGCCTTGAAGAGTGAGGTTGAGAAACTCAAGAGTCTTCTTGAGAAATTGTCAACTAGCTCCAAAACTTTGGACATGATCCTAAACGCTCAAAGAGCGGTTTACAACAAGGCCAGTATAGGTTACCGACCTAAAGAACCAACCTTTGTTTCATTGATGTCAAGAACCCATGTTAGATCATCTAAGGTTTCTAGGGTTCAAATGGAAGTGATCAAGGCATGGATGCCTAAATCATGCATTGTAGGTGCATTAGATCCCAAGGTTTGGGTACCTAAATCTTCTATCTTTCGTATTGTGTAGGCATTGATTGAGGGGGAGCATCTATCAACTTAGTTTGTTGATAGTGGGTGCTCCAAACACATGACCGGGGATAGATCATTGTTCACTACCCTACAAAGCAAAAGTAGAGGTAATGTATCATTTGGTAATAATTGTAGCCTTAAGGTTGTAGGGATAGGAGATTCAAATATCCGAGTGTCTTAGAATTAAAAATGTCCTTCTAGTCAAGGGGATGACTTTCAATCTCCTAAGTGTTAGTCAATTGTGTGATGCGGGTTACACAATTGAATTTCATCCAAGTCAATGTCTAGTTAGACATAATGACACACTTGACACGGTACTAGTAGGCACAAGGATGGATAATATTTATCAAGTTTCTTTTAAAAGTGCTATTAATGCTTCTATTAAGTGTTTCATGTCCAAAGAAGAAGAGTCTACACTTTGGCACCGGAGGTTGGCACATGTGAACATGAAGAATATCCAAAAATTGGCTAGCAAAGGACTTGTCCGTAGCTTACCAAGCATCAAATACGAAAAGGAAAAGCTATGTGATGCATGTCAAATGGGTAAGTAAACGAAAGCATCTCACAAAGGTAAAAGCGTTGTAAGTACCTCTACTGCTTTAGATTTACTACATATGGATTTGTTTGATTGTAGTATTATAATCTCATTGAATGGTAGTAGGTATTGCTTTGTGATCATTGATGACTATACTAGATATACTTGGACTTATTTTCTAAAACATAAGGATCAAACTCAAGATGTTTTTATTTCTTTTTTAGAAGAATTGAAAATGAAAAATCTATAACAATTAAAATAATTAGGAGTGATCATGGAGGAGAATTTCAAAACCATAGATTTTTAGAATTTTGTCAAGAGAGAGGA
>JAGFNQ010003005.1:0-138033 GCA_024364735.1 Boesenbergia rotunda | reverse complement strand
TCACGAAATTCATTTCGCGAGTAGGGGCGCTGCCCTAACCCCGCGAGGGGCATTGTCCCGCAATCGTGCCCGAAAATCGTGTAGCGGGACCGTTACGGAAGTGTAACTCATAATATTGTAAAATTGTCGAAAAAATTATAGAAATTTATTTAAAATACATAATTTGGAATTATGTATGGATTTGTGATGATCATGGCCCAATAAAAACCCAATATGATTGGAATGTGTTGTAATTCATATTACGGTCTGCGTACCGTTTTTGTGGTTGTGCGTGTTGTATAGTGTATGCGACCTGCGAGTCGGCTTCTTTTATTTTATTTCTGCATTTTCTTATTTTGTAATGTCTAAAATGAAGACGGTGGATGGTCCATCCGAAGACGGAGTTATGGAGGGAGCCAACGACACGTGGCGGTCAAAGGAGAAGCTTGGAGAAGCTAACCCTAGGTTGACCGTCAGATCTTCTCATTGGCTTGAGAAGATCATAGTAGGGCCATGATCAAATCACAAATTAAATTATTTTATTTTTCTTGTATGTGATGCATGCTAGTATAAAGTAATTAGAGCCTTTATGTGTATGTGATACACCCCTCTCGATTAGATTAGATCTAATTTAAATCGACTCGTAAATGCCTACCAAGTTTTGATACCTATCACTACCTCGATCATTTGTTGTTGTTGAATCTGCCAAAGCAGAGCAACACATTTAATCTTGGTAGGGTACGGAGGGACAATCTTGGTCCCGCCTATCACGGCTTGGGTGAGAACAAACTCAATCAAATTGAGTGAAACTAGTTAACTCGGTCGGATCGAGTCCAACTATAGGCATATTCCAATCGTTGGAAAGGTAGGATAAAAATCGCATTTATATTAAAACTTGGGCGATTTAGCCAAAGCTAACTCAAGTTTTTATGTAAATGTAAATTTTAATCCTATAAACAAGAGTTGCATAGAGATGTAATCGGTAAATTGTTACCTACCGATCGTACTAAGTCTTGGGCGATTTAGCCAAAGCTAACTCAAGGCTTAGTATGATGTGGATCTTGTCCCACTATATTATAGTTAAATTAGATAGAATCTTGTAGTGTGGTTTGACCACATCTATGACTTGATTCTACAAAATTTATATAATTTAGTGGGAGAATCGTTTAATTAAAGGCCTAATTAAATGATAGTTGGAATGTGATAATTTAATTTCTGCATTTCTATATATTGTAGATCGCCATGACATCGAACACAAACACTCTCTCTCTGCGTTCTGTCCTTGAGAAGGACAAGCTCAACGGAGCAAACTTCCTGGACTGGTACAGGAACTTGAGAATAGTTCTCAAGCAAGAACGTAAACTGTACGTTCTGGAGCAGCCTATTCCCGAGGCCCCTCCTGCCAGTGCCACGCGAGCTGACCGTGATGCTCACAAGAAGCATCAAGATGACGCATTAGATGTGTCATGCCTTATGCTCGCAACCATGAACTCTGAGCTTCAGAAGCAACATGAGTTAATGGATGCTTTCGATATGGTTGAGCATCTGCGTCAACTGTATCAAGGACAAGCAAGGCACGAGAGATTTGAGATCTCTAAGGCACTGTTTCAGTGCAAGATGCAAGAAGGGACTCCCGTAGGTCCCTATGTACTCAAGATGATTGGGTACATAGAGAATCTGCAGAGATTGGGATTCCCACTGGGCCAAGAGCTGGCCACAGACTTGATCTTGCAGTCCCTTCCCGAAAGTTATAGTCAATTTGTCATGAACTGGAACATGAACGAAATTGACAAGCCCCTGCTTGAGATGCTCAGCATGTTGAGAACTGCTGAGCTCAATCTTAAGAAGGCCAAGCCCATTTTGATGGTGCAGAAGGACAAAGGTAAGGGCAAGCCCAAAGGCAAGGGAAAGTCTCAAGCCAAGGGCAAGGGCAAGGGCAAAGCACTGAAACCCAAAGGAGGGGTTGCCAAGGATGCTACCTGCTTCCACTGTGGTGAGACCGGACACTGGAAGCGGAACTGCAAGAAATATATGGAAGATCTCCAGAAGAAGAGAAGTCAGACTTCTACTTCAGGTATTCATGTTATAGAAGTCAATTTGTCTATTTCTACATCATGGGTATTAGATACCGGATGTGCTTCTCACATTTGTACTAATGTGCAGGCGCTGAGAAATAGCAGGGCATTGACAAAGGGCGAGGTGGACTTACGAGTTGGCAATGGAGCAAGAGTTGCTGCTGTTGCTACAGGAGTTTATATGCTATCTCTGCCCTCTGGGCTTGTACTAGAGTTAGATGATTGTTATTATGTGCCTGCTCTGACTAAGAACATAGTTTCTGTTTCTTGTTTAGACAAGAAAGGATTTTCGTTTATAATAAAGAACAAATGTTGTTCAGTTTATTTAAATGAAATGTTCAATTGTAGTGCACCTCTGATGAACGGACTCTATCTTCTAGACTTAGAAAACCCTATCTATAACATAAATACCAAAAGGCTCAAGTCTAATGACTTGAACCAAACCTATATCTGGCATTGTCGCTTAGGCCATATAAATGAGAGTCGCCTATCTCAGCTCCATAGAGATGGTTTGCTGGACTCATTTGATTTTGAATCATTTGAGACATGCGAGTCTTGCCTTCTTGGCAAGATGACCAAGACTCCATTCAGTGGACACAGCGAAAGAGCAACCGATTTGTTAGGTCTTATACATAGCGATGTATGTGGCCCTTTCAATGTTGCTGCCAGAGGTGGTTATAGGTACTTCATTACATTTACTGATGATTTCAGTAGATATGGTTATGTGTACTTGATGACACATAAGTCAGAATCCTTTGAAAAGTTCAAAGAATTCAAAAATGAAGTACAAAACCAGCTTGGCAAGAGTATTAAAATACTTCGATCAGATCGAGGTGGAGAATACCTCAGCCATGAGTTCCGTGACTATCTAGCTGAGTGTGGGATTCTATCCCAACTCACTCTTCCTGGAACACCACAATGGAATGGTGTGTTCGAAAGGAGGAATCGTACCCTATTAGATATGGTGCGATCCATGATGAGTCACACAGATCTTCCTATATCCTTTTGGGGATATGCTCTGGACACGGCAGCCTTCACTCTTAACCGTGTTCCATCAAAGGCTGTAGTAAAGACACCATATCAGATATGGACTGGGAAGAGTCCCCAGATGTCTTTTATGAGAATTTGGGGTTGTGAAGCTTACGTACGACGTCAAGTTTCAGAAAAACTAGGACCCAAATCCGACAAGTGCTATTTTATAGGATATCCCAAGGAAACGAAGGGATATTACTTCTACATTCCCAGTCAGCACAAAGTGTTTGTGGCAAAAACTGGGGTTTTTCTAGAAAGAGATTTTGTTTCTAGAAAAACTAGTGGGAGTACATTCGATCTTGAAGAACTTCAAGATATGGACCAAAGCACTGAGGCCTTGATGGAGGTTGAACAGGATCCACAAAATGTTGTGGATCATGAGGTTGTTACACAAGGAGTTATGGAACAACAGCCTGTTCAAGTAGACCTACCTCTTCGCAGGTCTGGTAGGGTACGTCATCAGCCTGAGAGATATTCATTTCTCTTGTCTGATAACAATGACGTTGTGCTCATTGAGAATGAGCCTACAACCTATCAGGAAGCTGTGATGAGCCCAGATTCTGAGAAATGGCTTGAGGCTATGAGATCCGAGATGGATTCTATGTACACCAACCAAGTGTGGACCTTGGTTGATCCACCTGAAGGGGTAAAACCCATTGGGTGTAAGTGGGTCTTTAAGAGAAAGACTGACATGGGAGGACTTACGCATACCTATAAGGGTAGACTGGTAGCAAAAGGTTTCAAACAAATTCATGGTATTGACTATGATGAAACCTTTTCTCCAGTAGCGATGTTTAAGTCCATTCGGATCATGCTTGCTATTGCAGCATACCACGATTATGAGATCTGGCAGATGGATGTCAAAACCGCGTTCCTGAATGGGAACCTACTCGAGGATGTGTACATGACACAACCTGAGGGTTTTGTAGATCCAAAGCATACTGGCAGAGTATGCAAGCTGCAAAGGTCCATTTATGGACTAAAGCAAGCTTCTCGGAGCTGGAATCTTCGATTCGATGATGCAATCAAACAGTTTGGTTTCATCAAGAATGAAGATGAACCCTGTGTCTACAAGAGGGTTGAAGGAAACATAGTAGTTTTCCTCATATTGTATGTGGATGACATACTACTCATTGGGAATGATATTCCTATGCTTCAGTCTGTGAAGACTTGGCTGGGGAATTGTTTCTCAATGAAGGACTTAGGTGAAGCAGCCTGTATTTTAGGCATCAAGATCTATAGAGATAGATCTAAAAGATTGCTTGGCCTTAGTCAGAGTACATATATTGACAAGGTATTACTTCGGTTTGCCATGCAGAATTTCAAGAAGGGATTTCTGCCTATGTCACATGGTGTGAGTCTTTCGAAGACTCAAAGTCCCTCTTCTAGATAGGAGAGAGACCGCATGCATAAGATCCCTTATGCTTCGGCCATAGGATCTATCATGTACGCCATGCTATGTACTCGTCCTGATGTCTCGTATGCTTTGAGCATGACGAGCAGATACCAGTCAGATCCAGGTGAGCGTCACTGGATAGCGGTCAAGAATATTCTTAAGTACTTAAGAAGGACTAAAGAATATTTCTTGATATTTGGAGGCTCAGAGGAGCTATCTGTAAAGGGTTACAGTGATGCCAGCTTCCAAACCGACCAGGATGATTATCGGTCGCGGTCAGGGTTCGTGTTTTGTCTGAATGGCGGCGCTGTGAGCTGGAAGAGTTCGAAGCAGGACACAGTTGCTGATTCTACAACAGAGGCTGAGTATATTGCTGCATCAGAGGCAGCAAAGGAACCAGTTTGGATCCGCAAGTTCGTTGCAGAGCTTGGGGTGGTTCCTAGCATTGCAGATCCCATAGAGCTCTATTGTGACAATAATGGAGCTATTGCGCAGGCTAAGGAACCTCGCTCACACCAGCGGACCAAACATATACTACGGCGCTTCCATCTCATTCGAGAGATCATCGATAGAGGAGATGTGAAGATATGCAGAGTACCCACAGAGGCGAATGTCGCAGATCCCCTGACCAAGGCTTTGGCACAGACAAAGCATGATGGTCACACTAGATCATTGGGTATTAGATACTACAGTGATTGGCACTAGTGCTAGTGGGAGATTGTTGGTGAGAGCCCTAGAGCCGATCATGTAATGATTGTATGGACTAATCTGTATCATATTCCTATGTATAAATAAAGGCATGTTTTATGGTTATTATACTTACGTGTATTTGTGCCAATTAGCTAAGTATGATAATGTCCTTGAGTAGAAGGTTCTTATCTATATCAATCGATTGGTTGAATCGATAGTGAGATGATATGGAGAACACTACTCTAAATTATTCCTAGTCGAGTATTAACATTCAGGGACAATGTTAATACGTAGAGACTAGCATGTAGGTCAACATGATGACTTGATCTCATAAGTCATGGATATAGAGATATCAAGTTGACACATGGGTATGCATTAGAGAATGTATATTGAATGACCCGTCATGAGAAAGTATCATGGATCGTTATATGAGTGTCATATACTTTCTCATGTGGCTATTAGTATGACTATTAGTCCTTGGACCTGAAGTCACCATGGATTCCTACATAAGGAGTTACATACTTTAGCTTCGTCAAACGTCACTCGTAAATGGGTGGACTATAAAGGCGATTACTAGGTATGTAACAAATTATGGAGAGGGATATGAGTGATGTAGATGGGATCTATCCCTCCTATATGACGGGAGCGATATCGTATTCTTGATAGAGTGAGACCACAAAGTGCATGGCCATGCCCAAATGAGTCAATATGAGATATTGAACTCATTTGATAAGTGTGAGTCTACTTGGAGTTCAAGATATAGGTTGATTCGAGGATGACACGGTCTATGCCTCAATTGAATCAATCTAGATATCAAGGATAAAGGGACATTATCATATATTGTGAAAGTCACAATTATTAGTCACAAGGTGATGTTGGATCTCAACATTCTTGTAACTTGGGTAGCAATGATGTGTTGCTAGATACCGCTCATTGCTTATGTCTCTAAAAGTGTTTGGAGACATTGCCAACGTTACAAGAACCTATAGGGTCACACACAAAAAGGACATTAATTGGAGATGAGTTCTTTTAGTTAAGAACAAATGAGCATTGGATGGCCACGACTTGGGTTAGACTCAAATTGTATTTGGATTAATCTAACCACATGCAACTACACTTGAGTTGGACTCAAGTTGTATCTACTTGAGTAAGACTCAAGTTGAACTTGGATTAATCTAACCACATGCAACCACACTTGAGTTGGACTCAAGTTGTATCTACTTGAGTTAGACTCAAGTTGAACTTGGATTAATCTAACCACATGCAACCACACTTGAGTTGGACTCAAGTTGTATCTACTTGAGTTAGACTCAAGTTGAACATGGATTTAATTAGACACATGCAAGCATGCATGGTGTAAATGGCAACAATGTGGTTATGGCAAGGATTAATGATGATTAATTGGTGAATTAATCATGCATTAATTGGAGGCTTGTTATGGCAAGGATTAATGATGATTAATTGGTGAATTAATCATGCATTAATTGGAGGCTATTTGTGGTTGCGTGGAGATAAAATGGAAGAAGGCCTCTTGTGCGTGGATGGTGCTTTTGGGTGTGCAAGCAACTTCTTTTGTGGTGTGCTTTCCTCTTCCGTTTTGCTCTTTCTTCTCGCAACAAGGGGTTGCAATAAGGTTGCTAGCACAACCTATTCTCCAAGGTCCTGTGTGGATACTTCTAGAGGAGTATCTATTTTGATACTCTACGAGATCCGGCATCATTTGGACGAGAGGGAAAGCGAAGGGCTACGCTACAAAGGTAACTACCCTATCATGTAGATCTAGTGTAGATCTAGTAATTAAACTTGTACTCGTATTATATTTTATAAGTTCGCACGGATCCGTGGCCGAAATTCTGGGGTTTCCGCAACGCAAAAAGCGGTTTTTGCGGCCTAGAAATTCTAACACTGCACGCCAAGGTAAAAGAGCTAATCACGAACCTAGAGAACCTGGTGAAAAGGTATCAAATCACAACGCTCAATGGTACGCGCTGAATGCTTTCCCGAGAACCCCGGATTGGACCTCAGTAATCGACGCATATTTTATTTCAAAAGACCTTGAAGTGATTACTCTAGAATAACTATTTTCGATTTTAGAACTTCATGAATCTCGGAGTATAGGGAAGAGTAGGAAAATGGACAACGTCGCTCTAAACGCGAGGAGAAACTAGATTGAGGATGAGTCATCAACGGACGATGAAAATACGACGGAGATGGTAAAAAACCTTACAAGTTTTTTTAAAAGGGCTAGTAAATTTTTTAAGTTTTAGGGTAAAAGACGATCTCCAAAGAATAGTATAGTCCGATGCTATAACTGCAAAGAGGAAGGTCATCTAAAAGATCAGTGTCCCAAACTCAAGAACTAACCAAAGAAGAAGAAGACACTGAAAGCCACCTGGGACGAGACCTCATTTGATGAATCGGAAGCTGAAGAATATGCTGGACTTGCGCTGATGGCAAGTCATCAAGAGGAGAGCACTGAGGAAGGGGGAGCTACACCAGAAGAAAGCAGCGACGAAGGGGGAGTCCCTCTTTTCGAAAGTGACCCGGTAAGTGAGGTATGTTTTCTCCCTCATGATCAACTATACTCTGGTATAAAAGCAATGCTTAAAGATAATCTTAAATTAGAAAAAGAAAATCAAAAAATAAAAATGAAATTGACTAATGCATGTTCTTCTAATGGTTCTGACAAACTAAAAAATGATGTTGTTAATTTGAGAAATTTAGTTGAAAAATTAGAATTTGATATTGCGTGCTTACGTCAAAAGAAAAATAGTTATCCTGATAATCTGAACTGGTATATTAAAAATCACAGAGGTCAATTTAGAAAAGTGTCCAATAACTATATATCTACGAAATTTTTAATTAATCCCATAGACAGGAACTTATTTTTGGTTCCTAAGTCTTTACTAGATTAATTATTACTCGACATATATTTTAGTGCTAACAGTTTTCTATTTTTTTAATATATTTTTTTCTTTCACTCTTTATTATTCACTTTCATTTAAAAATGAATAGCATCGAATTTTAAATTAATAAAATCATGTTCATATTTTTCCTAAATACATGAATATTTTTTTACTTACTGTGAATTTTTGAGATTTTTTCATTATTTTTTGAATTCTCACAATTTTTCTTTAAAATTCAAATTTTAAATTTTAAAAATAGGTAAAAAATTATTTTCTTAGATCCAATTTTTTTAAATCTACATATGATCCGTAAACCTCAATAAAATTTTACTCAAATTTTTTGAAGTGTTTTCAAATTTTAAATATTTATTTTTCAAAAATTCTACTATGTCAGTATTTAATTTATTTTCTAACATAGATATCATTTTTTTAAATAAAATATTTTTTTGCAAGCATATAACTCTATTTCCCAATTATACAAAAATTTTCAAAAATTTCTAATTTGTTTTCAATTTTCTATGATTTTTTAATATTAAATTTTGATAGAAAATTATTTTTATCAAATCTAATATTTCTAAATCTACTCATTTGTTGACATTAATATAATTTTCTCCGATTTTTTTATGTATTTCGAATTTTGAAAATTTTAATCTTCAAAATTTTAATCTATGACTATTTACACTTGCGCAAAAGTTTTCAATTCTTTTCCAAATAATTTTTTTTTCAAAAACAAAAACAAAAGAATGCTTAGAAATTATTTGATTCATATTTTCTATCTTTTTTTCTTTCCCTAGTTTTTGTTGTGCCCCATTGTTTGCTGTGATCAAAGGAGGAGATTAGTTTAAGTTCAGGGGGAGGTTGTAGTTTTAATTTGTAAATATTTCTTTTATGCTAAATTATTAGTTAGTGTTATTTCTATTAGTTTCACGCTAATTGAACTTGGGTTGATGCACATCAAAAAGGGAGAGATTGTTGGTGCCCCGATTGGTTTTGATATGATCAACCAAGTTATGTTAGGTCCTGTTGTGGTTTTGATTCCTCTGTCTATGTGTGCAGGAGCTTAGGAGCGGAGGAAGTTGAGCGCAAGACACAGTGGATGAGAATGATTGGACGGGAAAGTGAGTCATCGGGCTTGGTGCATCCGAGAGACGCGGAAGCTGTAGAAGAGTACATCGGTGGAGCGAGAAGGACGTGCACGACGTCCGAGGGATGAGAAGCCGGGAGAAAGGAAGCTCGAGAGGAGAAAGGTCGGAGTTAGGTTCGGGTGAGCTTAAATCCGGTTGGCCAGAAATTACCCAAATAAAACGTCTACCAAAAAGTCAACTCTATTGACTTTGACCAAGTCAAAGTTTTGACTTGGACCATATTGGACCAAAATTGTTGGAGAAGCATGGAGGCTTAACCGAAAACTTTGACCAAGCAACACACGTGGACAACTTGCATGCATAGAAGATTCTACCGTTTAAAAGATTAACTTTATCTTTTAAAATGATAAACTTTGTAAAAGATAAAATTTATCTTTTAATCAACGGTTAAGGATTAAATTTATCTACATTCAATTAAAGGATAATTACTATCCTAGTCGGATAGAAGTTTCTACCGTTTAAAAAATTAACCTTATCTTTTAAAACGATAAGCTTTATAAAAGATAAAATTTATCTAATCAACGGTTAAGGATTAAATTTATCTATGGTCAATGGTAACAAGGGCGGAGCCACCCTTGGGCTAGGGTGGGCTCCAGCCCCACCAAACTTATGAGTTCATTAAAAATTAGGAAGAATAGAAGAGGCTTAAGAAGAAGGGAGTTTAGGTTTACAGTAGAATAAAAAAGAGACGTGTTGTCAGTTGATATAAGATAATATTGTTGTACGATGAAAAAGAAGAAGTGGAATAGGACAAAGAAGATTTTTTTAAAAGAATATTTTAAATTATTTTAAAGAGAAGATTAGCTCATCAATTTATTCAATTAAAATTGAACTAAATTAAATATAAATTAATTTCTATTAAAATCGACGTCATGCTTATTTTGACATGTACATTGATTTTAATTTAAATTGATTTTAATTCAACATCCTAATTTTATATTTAATAAGTTGATTTATTTATTATTTATTTTTAATAAGTACTTAACAATTCTTATCACACTTTAAAAAAAATATATTTGATATTCTCGATCATTATAATCATTTTCTATTTTTACGGCAACAATTTAACAAATTTTTTCAAATATAAAATTAATTATAATAATTCTCTTTAAAAATAGAAAATGAACTTTTAGTATATTATATAGTCATCTATATTAAACGAAAGTTAGTTAAAAAAATTTTATTAATAATTTCAAGATGAATGAAAAAAACATAATTTAATAGTATTTTACTCTATATTTTTGAATTGAATATATTGTATATTAAATATTTTTATTTATATTTTTAAAACATAGTATTCATATGCATTTTTATTTATATTTTTAAATTAATTATTTTGTTATATTAATTATAGTTGGCTAGCCCCACCTAACTTTAAACCCTGGCTATGCCCCTGAACGGTAATGATTAATTTTCTTAGACTATAAATAGGCTTAGAAGTTAAAGAGATTTTTAACAGATTGATTATAATTCTTCTAGCTTCTGTCTTGTGTTTCAAAGTTTGTAAAAAGTTTCTCCGCCAGAAGGAGATTTTTATAGTGAGCTTCAACCATCTTGGATTAGCAATCACTTAGGTTGCAACCAAGTAATTTCTGTGTCTTAGACTTTCTACTAGTTGAGTTAGTTTATCTTTATCTTATTTAATTGTAGCAACTAATCTGGAATCTTTGTGAGTCACACAAAAGATTTATTTTTATTTTACAGCGGTAATTCACCCCCTCTTGCCGATCCACCTCGACCTGACAACAGGGTGGTACACGGGCGACCGGGAAGCTTCGTTAATTTTGTCTTACGGATAGAAGTTATAGCCACACTGATCGGTAACATCTAAACTAACGTTTTATATTGTTTTAGTGTTGTCTTAATTTTATTGTGCTTAATTTTTAGATTCTTTTTTTGTAAAGTTTCTCCAGCTAGGAGAAATTTGAAATAAGAATCAATTTTTTGAAATTGCCCCATGTCTATACTTCTAGTTTGGTTGATCAATTTGTCCCCACAGGATGGAATGATGCTTAGAGCGTGGGTGTTGCCATCTTAAGGTCTGGGGGGTCAAAACCTGGCAAAGCCAGTGTGTCCACTCTCCCCATACGCTAGCCACAGTATCCAAGATAATAGCCCCCGTATTTATCTCCTCTGTGTTAGACCTGGGACGGGTTGGCGGTGGTACTAGGGGTGAGCAAATCGCCTTTTGCAACCTAGTTTGGTTGATCAATTTGCATGCTTAACTGTTAGTCATCATTATTGCCTTAGTCTTGTATATAGAATTAGTCAAAGTTAATTTATTATTTTCGTTGTGTTAACTTTGATTCAAGTTTTTGTCTGCCCATTATTTTTATTATAAAAAAATCTTAAACGCTATTCACCCCCTTCTTACGTCGATCTCGATTCTACAATTTGGTATTAGAGCAGGTTGAGCTGATAGAAACTAAGAAAACTTAGATAGTTACATATCTACGCTGAATTTCCCTACCTGGTGCTTCTAGTCAAGTAGAACTAATAGAAATTAACTCACATCACTCTAAACTAGTTAGACAAGGCTTTGTATTAAAGTTAATTTAACTCCTAATTCTTAAGAATTCTTTGTTTAGAAAGTGGTTGTTGCTCTGATACTCAAGAAGACATTGCGTTTGGCCACGACCTAGAAGTTAATTTTTGAAACTCTTGTTAAATTTGCCCAAAATAAAATCTAAATCTAACATAGGTCGAATTTCACGCTTAGAATTAGGGATAAACAATAAATTGATTAATAATCTAAATCTAGCCCATACCCACATCTAAACCTTAATTACAACCATACCAAACCCAACCAAACTCATATCCTATTCTAAGCCTTAATACAACTTAAACAAATATTTGTTTATAGATATGTCTTTGCAGGAAGGATTCAGCACAACTCACTCACCGTTTTTCAATAACAACAATTTCACCTATTGGAAAAATAGAATGGAATACTATCGATGAATGATACAGAAAATTATCCTATTATCAAGATGGCCTTTAAGTTGCCCAAAATTCCAAATGGCACACCAATTCTTTTTGAAAACTAAACAAGCAACGATAGGAAAAATGTTCAAGTCAATGCTAGAGCCACAACTATATTACAATGCAGGCTAACACAAGAACAGCTGGCCAAAGTCGGCCAATTTAACAAAGCTAAACAGCTCTAGGAGGAACTCATTGAACTACATGAAAGCTCAGCTGACTCAAGAACCACTAAAAAGGACTTATTACTAAGTCAACTTCAAAACATACAAATGAAAGAAGGTGAAATTGTAAGTCAGCTTCACAATTGCTTTAAAAAAACACTATATGACATTCACAGAATTGGTGAATAGGTACAATGGCGGAGCCAGCCCGGATGATGTATTGGGGTTGTGGACCTTCAGCGATGATGTACGTCTTTCTCTCGGTCTATCTTTCTCTTTCGATACCATTGCCTAGGCTAGCCTCTTCTTTCCGTTAATGCCGACCGGGCTAATATCCTCTTTTCCTTATTTTTTTTTCCCCTCTTCTTCCCACTTAAATTTCTCTCTCACCTTTATTTGACCCCGGGCTACAGCCCGGGTAGCCAAAAAGGTGGCTCTGCCCTTGAATAGGTAGACAACTAGGACTTGATTAGGTATGCACTTAAGGCATTCCCAAGGGCTATCTTATGGGCATCTATGGTTAATGCATACAATGTGTCTAAGAACTTGTCTATTATTAAATTAGACGAATTCTTTTGTGATTTTGAACTCTATGAATAGACTAATCTTGATCAAAAAGAGACTGAATCTAAAGATATAGCTTTAATTGTAAGTAAATCCGAACCAATATCTAAATCTAAAGAAGAGACTGAATCAAACTTTGAACCTATATCAACATCCAACGAAGATGATCTATTCTCAAAAGTCACACACTTAGTAAAATGAATGATCCGATGAAAGAAATTCACTCGAAGATTTATAAAGAAGGAAACGTTAAATAAGGATCTGGAAGCAAGGTTGTAAAAATCGCTAGGCGGTAGTCGGGCGGAGGACTACCGCCTAGCGCCTAGGCGGTGCTAGGCGGCATTAGGCGGCACCACGGTGGGGTGTCGCCTAGCGCCTAGGCGGGCGCCTAGGCCGACTTTTACAATAATGTCTGGAAGACATTCGATGTTTCGAATGCAAGAAGAAAGGATATTTCATAACAGATTGCCCTCTACAAGAAGAAAAGGAGAAAGAATCGGAAAAGAAAAAAAGAAGAAGAAGAAAAAGAAGAAGACCCTAAAGACAACTTGGGATAAGTCATCATCTGAATCTGAATTTAACTTAGATCTTGTCAACTTACTATCACTAAGATTAATCCAAGAAGATTCAAGTTTAGAATTGGAGTCAGAATACAACTCATCATTAGATTCAAGTAAGGTCAGTGACCCAAATTAGTCAGCTGACGAGGTAACAAATCCAATTACTGAAAAATTATATGCTCTATTGCCTATTTGACTAAACTCTAGCTAAATAGAAGTCTAAAATTAAGACTTTATTTAAGGAGATTAAAGACTTTAAGGAAAGGACTAACTTAGATTTAGTGACTCGGGTTAGTCAAGTTGAAACCTTAACTCAGGTGTCACAACTTAAGAAAGAGAATTCTGACTTGAAGAACTAAGTCAATGAGTTAAACTCAACTTTGAGTAAGTTCACATTTGGGTCAAAATATTTGAATATAATTATTGAAACCAGACGTGTTGCTTACAATAAAACTGGACTTGGATTTAACTTAAGCCAAAACTATGTTTCTTATATTTCCTTAATCAAAAGAAATGCTAGAAATAAGATTTCTTGGGTTCCAAAATTATGCTTAGTTAACTGAGTAGAAAATGCTGTTATTGGGTACCTAAACAATATATTCATGTGCTAAATGCTAACATTTCTTATACCAACCCAATTATCAAATTAAAATTTGTTAAAGCTCCAACTTAGGGGAGTTAATTGCTTGAACTATTAGATTAGGATATGGTTCTAACCACATTGTTCTTGTTTTCAAACTCTAATTTTGAAATTAAATATTTTTCCTTAAAAGGTGGTTTCAAAATTATTTATTCTTATCTTATTCATATCATGCATAAATGGACTTAACTTAGGTTTTACCATTGACGACATGTTCCTATAGATCTAGGCAATCAACATCTCACAAAACATACTAGGATATAACTTATGTTTTGACAAACATAGAATGGGTGAGATATTTGTGTTTTGACAAAATCGAACTAGACGGGTTAATCTAGTCAAGTAAGTGCGAGTAACTTCATATTCTCTATCATACTCATTACGTATAACAATTACACGAAAGCATATTAGACAATTTTAGGAAATCGCATAGAGTCCAGAGGCAATTGACTATTGATAACTCTCGACAAAAGGATTTCGGAGTGTCCAGACGACCAAATACACGAGCAACCAGGCAACTTTCAGGCAACCGAGAGGCAACATTATCAATAACTCGAATATGGCAGTCAAGATAATGTTTGACCCCTGCCTAGGCAACCGGGTGGTACACGGGTGACCAGGAAGCTTCGTTAATATTATCTTACAAATAGAAATTACAGCCAAGTCATCACCAATACAGGTGACTGGGAAGGCTCTAAGCAACTAGGAGAGTACTATATATATAAGGAGCTTCAAGGAAGAACTTTCAAATCATCCCTTACTCAATCATCATCTTTTGTTCTAGTACTCTAAGTGTTCATTCGTCTTCTATGTTGCGTAACACACTGCGACTTGTGCTTCAGATTGGCAACATTTAAAATAACATTTTCATATTGTTTTAGTGTTGCATTAATTTTTATTCTACCTAATTTTTAGATTTTTTTTAGTAATATTTCTTCACCTAGGAGAAATTTGAAATAAAAATCAATTTTTTAAATCTATACTTCTAGTTTGGTCGATTAATTTATATGCTTAACTGCTAATAATCATTATTGTCTTGCTAGATAGAATTAGTCGAAGTTAATTTATTATTTCTATTGTGTTAACTCTAATTAATTAAGTTTTTATCTGCTCATTATTTTAATTACAAAATTCTTAAACGTTGTTTACCTCCTCTAGTGTCGATCTTGATTCAATATTTTATTTTTCTCTCTCTCTTTTTCTGCCCCATTTCCTTCTCTTTTTCACTACTTTCATAGTAATAAACCTACAATTTTTTCCTCTTCTTTTCTCAAGCATCATAGCTCTCTTTTCTTTTCTTGTCTCTTCTCTAACAAGCAAGAAATGTAACATGAGTTGATGCTTTCTTCCAGCAACAAGAGTAGCCCTTAGCCCTCATATCTTCTTCCTTTTTTTATATTTTTTAGGGTTTTGTTGGCACCACAAGAATAACCTTGTTTTGCTTGTCTTGTTCTCTTTGTGTCATTGTCAAACTCACCAAAACTAGTCAAGATTGTTAATGAAGAAAGTAAAACTCTCCTCTTTTGCTTCTTCCTCTCTATCTTATTTTCTCTATTTTTCTCAAAAGCAAGAGTCTTCCAAGAAGAGTAAAGTAAACGGTAAATTGCAGAAAACTCCCCAATCCCCATTTGATCTTTGCATGCACTCCCCATTTGAGATTTTCTTTGCATGCACTCCCTAATGGATTGAGTATAAAAGAGTGAAAATTGAGTATACATCAGTGAAAATTGAGTATAAAAGAGTGAAAAATGAGTACACAGTTTCTTGATGTGATGGATGCAACCTTACATACTCAAATTTCTAACTTTTATACGCAACTTTCTTCAAATAATACTCACCAAACTGTCTTGTCAATTCCATCAGGGACTGCATGCAAAGAAAAACTTGAGTGAGGACTGCATGCAAAGATGAATTTGAGAATGGGGAGTTTATGAAAAATTTTCCAGTAAACGGTAAATTATTCCTTTATTTCTTTCATGTTTTATTAATTGAAGGAAAATTGTAAAGTATAAATTTTATTTTATTAGGTTATTAGTTAGAATGATTATTAGATCGAAATGAATATCTTATATATATAAATATTAAAGATTATGAGGAAACAAAATCATAAATAATTTCTACATTGAATTATAGATAAACTCTGGGGATTTACAGATGATTGTTTCAACTAGAACCAAAAGCAAAAGACGAACGTCAAAATTTTTTAATTTAAGTTCGTTTTTAGCTCTTTAAATTAGAAATTTAGATTTTTGAATGATAAAAATTGATCCACATTAATATTTAAAATTTTCAAAAATCACTTATCCTCGTAACAATTTTCATTCATGTTATATATATATAGTTTTGCTATGCTACGGACCAAATCTGCGGACCTCCTGTGCGGACCCGCTTGCGTGACCGATTAGGGACTTCCCTGATCGGTCACGCAGACGGGTTCGCACGGCGGTCCGCAGCATAGCAAAACTTTATATATATAGAGAGAGAGAGAGGAGTGATCTCCTGAGCGACAAAACTTGCGCGCCCATGCGCGACAAGTTTCCTGATCGATCGCGTGACCGATCAGGCAAGTGTCTGATCGGTCGCGCGACCGATCAGGCACTCTCTGAGGGGCTTGCTGACCAACAGCGGCCTCCGGTCGCCGCCCCGAATACTATACTATAACCAAGAGGGATTGGTGAACCCGTCGGGGCTTGCTAACCAACGGCGGCCTCCTACTGCCGTCCCGAACACCATACTATAACCAAGAGGGATTGGTGAACCCGTCGGGCTCGTCACATCCTCCGCCCGTCATTGCTAGTCATCGACTCACCGCCCTCGGAGAGTGCCTGATTGGTCAGTCAAGTGACCGATCAGGCACTTGCCTGATCGGTCACTTGACCGATCAGGAAGCTTGTCGCGCGCAAGCGCGCAGGTTTTGTCGCTCAGGAGATCAAAACCGTATATATATATATATATATATTCGTTAATATGCAGTGAAAATTTTTAAGGAGGATCCCAATGGAAATGACGTGATACTCTAATTGCAGCGATCTCTAATAAATTCATCGTGCCCCAGGATATAGTTTAGTTCGGGACGGCAATCGGATGTATACATAAAAATATCACGTCATTTTCATTGGATTTCTCGTTAAAAATTATCGCTGCAATTCATTGCTCTTGTGCTATAATTGAATTAATTTTAATTAAAATTAAATGAGAGTGATTTTAATAAAAATATAAATAATTTTAACCAAGTTAAACAAAATTAATATAATAATATATATAATAATATTATTATTGATAATAATTTTTTCTGGAGTAGTATTTTTAGAATTAAAAATATGATAAAATATTAGTGAGGACCATATGGTCATTTGTGATATTATTTAATAGCACGACGGGTTGTCTCCGTCACGAACTGTTATCTTCGAATCCGAGGCGTGGGCGGGCCCCACATGCACTCGCAAGGACACGCTGCCGCCGTGTCATTTATTGGTCGTCAAATGGGGGTCGGGATCCATCGACCCGGAAGAGACGCGCACAAAAATGCTGTGCTAGAAAAGAGAGCAACGGAGTAGCAAAGCAAACGCAGTCGTTGCTCCACTTCCCCCTCTCTCTCTTCTCTCTCTCTCTTTCTCTCGCTCACAAATCATGCTCGTTATTCCTCTAAATTTTGGCTTCATGAATTGCTTGTCGCGCCGCAATGCTTGATCTTCTGTTCCGATTTGGCGCCGCGTCCTGATTCGAGCCATTTGTCGGAGTACTTTTGGGTGGGGAATTAGGTCGGAGGGAGGGGGAGGGGGGATGCCGGGAATGAGCGGCGGATACCAGCCGATCTTCGGGGAGAACAGCGAGGAGGACCTTGCGCTGCTGCCGAGGCACACCAAGGTGGTGGTGACCGGAAACAACCGCACCAAGTCGGTGCTTGTCGGACTCCATGGCGTCGTGAAGAAGGCCGTCGGCCTCGGCGGATGGCATTGGCTGGTAAATTGCATTCCTTTTTGTTCCATCACCGTTGGACTTTATGCTTCTTGTTGCGAAATTTGTGCTGTTGAAATGAATTCTTGTAGCCATTGACGTCGATTTTTAGGGTTTAGTCCAGTACTATTGGGCGTTTTTTTTTCTTTGGAAACAATCGCGCAATGGGGGTTCGATTTGGAGATTCAAGTATCCAGATGGGTGGGTTTCTTCTGTCGTTTTCCTTGGACAGGAAAAAAGGTTGTTTGATAGCATGGATGCTGATTTAACATGATCATTTGATCTGTTTTGCCTCTTTCCCCCGACGGTTGCATTTATGTGATGTTTGATGCATATTACTGATAAGTAAAGTAATTCAGTGCATGAACTATCTTAATATAGTGAAAAATGGTATTTTCCTTGAACATTTTTTTCACTGGAATTATCAACCACAAGATAATCTATTTCCTGGATTGAAGATCTTCCTAATATACTACTGTACATGTAATGAACTTCTGATGGATAATGTTTTCTATATAATTCAGATTAAGTAGGAGACAGAGTTAATTGAATCTCAGTTATTTTTTTAGCATAGTAAGCTTGTTGATTAAAATGTTGTAAATATTTGCAGATTCTTCCTTCACTGGATCTAGAGTCCAGAAACTCTTTCATATTCTTTTCTTCATATGGCATTTAATTTCAAAACCTAGGCAATTGTACTTATATTAAGAACTGAATGAATTCCTATTTGTCAAATTTGAACTTATTGTTTTGTTGCTTATTTTTTATGGCACTTGTTAAAATTATCATTCTTCAATGGGAGTTTAAATTTGCTTGTTTTGTACATTTTTATCTGCCTCGTTCTGACGTTGAATATGAATATTATTCCTACTGTTGTCCAAGTTTTAGTTTTCATGGGAACCAGCCTTAAAAGAATCCTTTGCTACTTTTTATGGCACTTGTTAAAATTATCATTCTTCAATGGGGAGTTTAAATTTGCTTGTTTTGTACATTGTTATCTGCCTCGTTCTGGCTTTGAATATGAATATTACTCCTGTTGTCCAAGTTTTAGTTTTCAGGGGAACCAGCCTTAAAAGAATCCTTTGCTACATACCACAATCTGATTCTACTTTCTAACCTATTTAATTTACACGATGTGATTTTAGGATACACATAGATATGAAAATGCTGACATGACTAAAAGATTATCAAATTTTGTTCAGTTGATGTACAAGGATTGATTGTCATTACTTGTGAAATTTTTAATGCTTGGATGCCACTGATATTTCTGTAGTGGATTGATAGTATATTCAGCTTATTCTGGGTTGTTGCTTCCTTTTACAAACATGGCCAAACTACTGTTCTCAAGCCTGCTTGTTAATTCAATGCATTTATCTCATTTTCATTGGATGAAATACTGAAACTGTATGTTAGATCCATGCTGATTCCTTTTATATTTCATGCATGAATATATGTAAATTGTTAATGATTGTTCTCATTTTGGGTTTCCATTTACATTATTTTGGCTAACATAGGGTTAGCCTCAGTGATGTTAGCATATGATTTCTATTCCAACTATGGAAATTACAGGTCCTTACTAATGGCATTGAAGTGAAACTGCAAAGAAATGCCCTCAGCGTTGTTGAGGCTCCCACTGGACATGAGGAAGATGATGAGACTGAATGTGAATGGAATGGATCGGATATGGGTAAGATTTTTGTTGGGTGTCTGAAGTCAATTATTTGACTTAGAAACTGTCCTGGTTCCTCGTATCGACAAATGTACATGATCAGATTATTGTAACAGGTCCTTTTCTCAAATTTCTTGTTAGAGGAGCTGGTTGCACTAGCTCACACTCTGTTTGCAAAGGGCTTAGTTGTTGCTGAAATCTTTTTGGAATCATGTTCAAATCCCATTTTAACCATTTATCTTTAAAAGAAAATGAGTCCACTTCATTTGCAAACAGGAAAAAAAAAGCTCATTGCCTTTAGCAAGTTTATGTTTTCTTCAGTTTGGGTATGTCTAACTTTTTCCCATGTCCCTGTTACTTGATTCTTTATGCTTTGTACGGGAGAACTATTCTGTTGCAAATTGATGGGGTAGTCTATCTGTTGCAGGAGTAAGATTTTCTGAACTCTATTTGCTAGACTGATTATGGAGAACAGGGATATTCTGCTTCTCATATTAGTTAGCACGCCCTTAAGCTAATCTGGGCTAACATTTATGTACCATAAATAGCGAAAAGAAACTCAGTCATGTGATTATCATATAGGCATCTCTCATGTTGTTTTTTGTAATTTATTTGGTGACTTAAAAATGCAGTATCCAAGCTTCTGAAAGTTATGTTTATGTTGGTACATCGTAATGGCAATGCTACTTTATTTCAAAAAACATAAAAGGTTGTCAATTTTTTTACCTTGGTGGAACATAATTTTGCTATGATAAAATTTTGCAGCATCAGGTGATATGAAAACAACAAAGCCACACAAGATGAGGGCTAGACATCACAAGGGATCTTCTAACAAATCTTGTAGTCGATCTCATTCTTGTGATTCGCACAAGGGATCTGTTTCATCTTCTAGGGGTACACTGGTAAAACTCACTAACAGATACTTCCTAAAATGTGTTCTTGTCATGTGTATTACGAATTTTGTCCTTTGGGTTGTAAGGTTATTTGAACCTTACAGTCAGGATGCATGTTATATTACATTCTCTGATACATCTTAAGAAGAGATGTTTTATGTGCTTGACGCAGACAGTTGACCTGAGCAAACTAGAGACGAGGGCATTATGGAGATATTGGCATCATTTTAATCTTGTATGTTTCAAAACTATGCAGAGTCGATTGTTTTCCGTACCTTCTCAGTTAGATGATGGTTTAGTATTTTCTAACTTTTTTTTAATCTATGTCCATGCATCAGCATCAGGTTGGTGCGTGTCCTAAGCCCTCTAAAGAGCAGCTAATTGATATAGTCCAGAGGCATTTTATGTCACAGGTAACTTTCTGCATATCACTTCACTTCTATACCCTTAGACTTCAATGCAAGAGAATTCAGTGTGACGATGCTCTCTGAATCCAATTGCTTGTTGATTACCCATGAAGCAATTGGATGAGTTGCAGGTTATTATCGGCTTTGTTCATGCTGCAAAGAGATTGAAGAAGCTCTATTCTTGACCCAGATAGACCGTGCACACTAACAAGTTGGTATCATCCTGTGTTGTTTGTAGCCAACATTATGTAACATATGTAACATGAGTTTGAAAGTTGGGACTAATTGGTTATTAGTTGTGTTTCTAGAAATGTACTTAATGTGAGGATTACAGTATAGCCATTTTGCTTCTGACAATTACTGTGATGCAAAGAAATGGCAAGTTCTTCTATGTATCCCTTTAGAGGAGACTTTTCAAGTAATGGTAAATTATGTTTCTATAATACCAAGAACAGGGAAGTGTTATAAAGGCTGATGGAATCCTCATGCAGAAACTAGACTTTTGTGATGAGTGCTGCAAACATCTTGGCCAGTGGCTGGTTGAAGTGTCAGTAGTGGGTATGTTGCTGGTGAACCACATGAATGCCAAGATCGAGCAACAGTTTAGTTGGTACTAACCCAAGTGATGAAATGGAGAAGCATGTGCCAGTCTACCAAAACTGCCTTGTCTTTTCCTTCAAAACATATTTGGTAGGACTTTCTTTTATGGAAGGGCAGAATGAGCCAATGGTGAAAGTTGGGGAGTCGTTTAGTGTCTGCTGAATGGCATATGAAAACAACTCGATCAGATAATAGTAAGTCTTTTGGTCTCCCTGGAAATTATCTTTGTTGTGACATGAATATATATATACAACTTTCCTTGAGCTTAAATTTAGATTCACTAATATCAACTGGTCCAAGTTCAAATGGTCAAATTTCATGTGCCAGCTCCATGTTTCATCCTGCACATTGGCCAACATTTTTCTTTAATTATTTTAATATTCTGGTTTTTTTTTTGACATAGCTAGCAATCTTAGTGATCAAATTAGCACTTTAATTATAGATCATGAACATAAATGGTGACCGCAAAAACTTGTAGACTTCTACTTAATTATCATGCACGGCAGAAACTAATAACATCCGAGTCCACTTCAATTTCCTATTCTTACCCTTGAAATTGTTTAAAAAATAAAATGAGAGGAGAGTCGGGGCCAGATAGACCCGACCACGATTCGGAATCGATGATTCAACGGTTCAAGATCGCCAGTTCGACGGTTCATGGAGAGTCGACCCTTAATCTTAACCGTCCAAGACGGTTACGGTTCACGGTTCAAAACCGCCCGTTTACGATTTGATTCATGATTCGCGACGGTTCGAGATTATTATATTAAAAAAATTAAAATTTATTAAAAAAAGACTTGCACTTATTTAAGTTGCTTGCGTACCCCTTTAGGGTATGGAGGAATCCAAGTCCACGTAGTTTTTTTATATTTTTATCCTTTTACAATTTACATCACTCATTTCCATTTCCTCCCGTCCCCATTGTATTCATTCCTTAGGTATCAAATTCTTCGACTTCATTTCTGAAAGTTACATTCCTTGAATTCTTTTCTCAGTTCTAGTCTAATCATATAGTAATTCTTGAGCTTCCAATGAGTCAGGAGATATATTCCATCTTCATTCATCTAATATGTTGTCGTCAGCACTGAACGTCTGCTCCACAATAATAGTTGGCACTGGATAAGCTAAAATTCCTTTGACAATCACGGAGAGAATAAGAAAGTTTTGAGTCTTTTGTAACCACTACTTTAAGATATCGAAATCTTCACTATCTGCTTCATTCAAATAAAAAAAATCGTAAAATAATTCTCAAGTTTTTGTGTAGAACTAGAAGATCCTGGACATTTCATCCGTTCTTTCAATAAAAGTTGTGCTTTTGTAAGTTTTAAATTAGTACTAATAGCTTGTTGTTATTTCAAAAATATTAATTTGTATTACATATTTTATATAATATTAATTATAAAGATCATATAAATAATTTCTAATATTATATATAATATTAAGTGGATCATGGGAAGAAAAATCTATAATAAAAATTAAAGCATCATGATATAAAGTAATATTTCTTATAACATTTTTAATTTAAATATCTAAAGTAAATACAATTAAATAAATTTTAGAAATAAAATAAAAAAATCTATTTAATTTTCATAGTTAATATATAAGAAATTAAAGCTTCATTATTGATATGTTATTTAATACTAATACTATACTAGAAAATTTTACTAAAACTAAATGAGCAAAGGGATAATAAATACTGAAAAGTTGTTCGGTTGTATCGTTAAATACTTTTAAAAATTCACAAATATTACTACAAATATTCTATTGTTGTGAAAATAAATATATATTAGTATTACTATTTTGTGCAAAAAAATAAACATAATAAATCTTTATATTGAAATGAATCTTGTAATAATTAATATGTTAATTCCAATATGTTGAAACATCACGTGAAAATTTTTTAGGTCTCATTCCATTAGTTTTACAAACCCTATCTCATTATTTCATCATAGATGGATGTGATCATAAATATGAAATTACAATTCTAATTGGTTTAATATAATTTTCTAAATGTTTTAATCATCTTGACCACATAAATTTAAAATATGACATACATAACAAATATGAAAAAATAACCCACTAATAACAGGTTGGCAAACAAATTTTAATTCATCTATAGAAGCGATATTAGAACTAGCATTATCTAATGATATTGAAAATACTTTATGAGTCAATCCATATTCTTCTAAAATTAAACATAATAATTGTACAATATTATGGGCAGTATGTGATTTATCAAAAACTCTATAAGCTATCAATCTTTTTTGGAGGATCAATGACAAGTCACACTCATATAAGAATGTGTCCTAGGAACACGTTTAGCACATGGATTAAGAAATTTTTTTACAAAAATCTTTAAATATACATTTAGATTCAAAACTAAAAGAAAAATATTGTACGGAAATAAATTTAGCTAATGATTCACTTAATTTATTATCAAAATATAAAAATAAACCGGAATCTGTACTATTACGACTAGAAAATTTTGATAATTATGCTTGAGAGCAGTCGAGTCCAATTCTGTTGGGCGTTTCGTTTCTACATGTCATTTCAACGACCCATAGCCCCGCCAGCTTGGAATTTGTAAGAAGCATTGCAATGCTTATATTTTACACGTAATTCTCCCGACGGAGTGACTTTCTCAAAATATTTAGTGAAAATATAAGATTTTAAAGAAGGATTTCCCCGAACCTTAGAAGTAATTGCATTGGTATTTCCTTGTGTTTTGGGCGTCGGAAGGTGCTGGGGTTGGGCCTCGGTCTCTTATCGGTGGATTGAATTTGAATGTTCATGCGCTATTTGTTTTCCCCTCCAAGATCGAGATGATGGAGTCGAAAACGCGTATAGAATATGAAGTTGAGAATGAGAGTAGAGAAACTGTGTGGAGAAATGATGAAATGACTCCCTATTTATAGAGTTTGGATCATAACGATCACTAAATCATAGTCATTGATAAAAAAACGATCAAATAATCTTAACCGTTGAAAAAAAATAAAAAAATTCTCAACGGCTCCGAACGATCGTCAGTTCCAACGGCAAACCAAAAAAAAATTGTTGAATCAACGGTTCGACCCGTCGATTTAGCAGAAGCTGGAACCGAAACCCTACCGGGCCAGTTCCGGTTCGACCCGACGAACTGGGTCAACGAGCCACCGGTCGGTTGACCCGGGCTGGGTCCGAGCTGGACTCGGCCCTTGGTCGGGTCGACCAGGGGAAGTTTCTAATTATACATTCTCAAACTGTTTTTTCAAAACCAGACAAAAGAGTGGGATATTGCATACATGCTGCTTAAGTAATATAGGCATCTAGAAATTGACTCGTGAAATGGAAATTCTTGTGCACATGCATGCATGCAGTGATCACAGATGTGGGCTAGACAGCTACTTATTATCAAATTTAGGAACATCATGGAATATAAATATTATTCATTTGATTTTTGGTTCCATTTAAACTGTATAGCTTTTTTTTTTGTCTCTTCTTTCTTGATTCTTTCTAATCCCTTTCCCTGCATTAATTTGGCAGATTCAAGTTGTGGTGGTCAATTGCTGCACAGCTAGGGAATTATTGTATCCCTACCCCACAGCCCTGAATGGCCTTGTACAAATCACCATCTAGTTTTCTGATGGCTAAGGCAAACCTTGCATTGATTGCTCAAGGAGCAAAATCTAAATAGATTTCATAGTTTTTCTTCTTCTTCCCTCAAGGTTTATCCGCTTCCTTAGCAAATACAGTGTGCAGTAACCACAAAACTGACTGCAAAGACCAGTAAGAAGCTGCAATCAGTACTTATCTGCTGCTTCTTGAAGTGCTTGATGATAAACATTCTTGAGATGATTTTGAACTCATCCAAAGTTCCTCATGGTCCTTGATATTCCAGTGGGACTTGGGTAGGGACCAAATTAAGATGATTTTTGAAGATTGAGAAAAATGGAAAAGATTTTGAGACTGATTGGAGCATCAAGCATGATCTCAATGTTTTTTCGATTTGGCCTTCTTGGGCGAGAAGCAATGAGCTTGTGGGAACTTTCATAAAGGATCTCTTCGAGTTGGCAGACGACAACTTTGTTCTTGATCCCTCCAAGTGGTGGGGTAGTTCAATCGAACCCTTGTCTTGTTTGAGTTCTTTGGCATTAGTGTGGCAAAAAAAACGATTTGTTCGTCCTTATGCCTTCGCCAATCTGTCCAGGACTAATATGAAAGAAGTAAATCATATAGATTACTTGATCTCGACCTTGCTTACGGGTAGCTCAGCCAGCTCAGCCAGCTAGCCTAGCGCCACGAAGACCCAGAGGGGCCAGCAAAGGCCTCACCCGGGGAATACTCGCACCAGAGACTCTCCCGAGCCATTAACCGGCCGACCCCGGGCGGGGTCGGGTAGGTCAAGCCCGAGCGCCCCTTCACTCGGTCCCCCGAATCCGTTTTCTCGACCCAGGTCTGGGTCGAGCAATTCAGTCCTCAGCATTCCATCGACTGAATAACTGACAGACCTAAAACAAGGCAAGACAGACATAGTTCAACAAACCTCCGACTCAGGGCGTACCTCGTATCTCTCATCTCCCAGTCGGACGCATGACGACCCACGCTCCCTGGGCATAACCCGACCCACTCCGTGCCACTCGGACCCGCCGGTCGGCACTCTGTCTCCGGACCAGTTCTCCCCTACGCCGCCCTACACCTGGGCATCCGGGGTACGACCATGACGTCGGGGTAATACAGGTCTCACCCATTTATGACACACTTCGCGGTTATCCCACTGACTCGGTACGATTGTGCCCTCCAAGCACCTCGCGCCATGACGCGGTACTTCTAGATGCTCTTCTACGAGCTGACAAGTACCATACCCCTGTCTAGTTGACGCGGATAGGAGTTGTCAACTCCCCCAGCTATATAAGCCCCTTCCCTCCTCATTCCGCAGGTATGCACTAGAGCACTCCATTTTACTCTCCTGCATTTCCTCTACTCTCTTATACTGCCTGCGGATACTGACTTGACCGTCGGAGGGCCTGACCAGGGGAAATCCCTAGCGGGTTTGCTAACGGCCATCTTATCGCAGGTCGGAGCCAGGTCAGCGCCAGGTCGGAGACAGGTCAGCGCCAAGTTAGCACAGCTCGTGGCACTCGGTGTACCATCTCTCCCTTGGGACTTCCACCTCGCTTCGCGACAGGATCAAATTTGGCGTTAGAAGGAGGGATACTTAGCCTGATCGGAAGTGTACGATGGAAGCACCCAATCGGGTCATGATGACCATTACACCCAAGGAGTACGAGCTCTTACGGGCCACACGGGCCCAAAGAGCCTCCCAGCAGCTATCGCAGGCGGATAGCCCGACCGCTCGATGTCTTGAGCCATTGGCCCGCGCCCCCTCAGGAGACCGAAGGCAAGCAGCCCCGCCCGAAAGAGGCTCGGTCCCCTTCCCCGCCGCTCCCGGTCGGGGTCAGGAGGACAAGCCTGAGCCCGAGCCAACAGAGAGGTCCACATCCAGCCGCACGCATAGGCCGCGCCTCGAAAAGGGGAAGGCCCCGGCTTTCGCATCGCCGCCTGCCCTGACGCGCAGCCCCTTCTCTCAGTGGATCCTGGAGGAGCTGGTCCCCAATCATCTCTGGTTCTTCACCATGCTCGAGTATGCTGGAGCCACCGACCCGGAGGAGCATCTTATGAAGTTTGAAAATACAACCCTGCTCCACCAGTACCCCGAGGGAGTGAAGTGTCGAGCATTCCTAACAACGCTATCAGGACTTGCCCAATGGTGGTTCGGACAACTCCCCAATGGGTCAATAGTCAGCTTCAAAGAGCTTAGGAGGACATTCCTCCAGCACTTCGCCAGCAGTCGAAGACACCATAAGACAAGTATCAACCTGTTTGCCCTAAAGCAGGGCCCGAAGGAGTCGTTCCGGGCCTACAACAAGAGGTTTAACAGGGTAGCACTGGACGTGCAAACTGCCACGCCCGAGGTACTAATCAGCACGTTCTCCCAAGGACTGCAAGAGGGGGATTTTTTCCGCTCGCTTATCCGGAAACCACCAAAGGATTTTGACAGCCTGCTGGGAAAGGCTGTCAAATACATCAATGTGGAGGGGGCACAGGCCGCCCGAAAGAAGGAGCCGACCAGCACGCCGATCCTGAGTGCCGCAGCGTCTAGCCGACCGTCGGGCGGACCCATTCGCAACCCACGAGGACCTGACCGAGTCGGGTCGGAGCGCAGACAAATGCAACAAGTGGCGCAGGGGTGTACGCCGACCCGCTGGAGACCCTACTGCACGTTCCATCATAGCCACACCCACGACAAGGAGGAATGTCGTCAGTTCGATCGGGGTCGAGCCCATGACACAACTGCGCAACCGCGAGGGAGGCAAGTCTCCCCAGGGCAAGGCCCAGGTCGGGGAAGCCGAACCATCGTCCCAGCTGAAGGACCCGGACATGATCCCCCGGCCGCACGTAGTTTGTTCCCAACTGAGGAGCAGGTCGGGCCCGACGGAATGGACGAACAGCTTATCAGGTATACCCTAAATGCTTGCCCAAGAAATACGCTGTGGGCATCTATGGTAGATGCTTACAAAGTTTCTAGGGATCTTTCTAAAATTAAATTAGACGAATTATTTTCAGAATTGGAATTACACGAGCAGACTAACTGCACTTTGTCCGAGAAAGGTATCGCTTTTCTTGCAAGAAAAACCCAAGGAAAGTGTTGGACCTTGGATGACTATAGAGGGGGGGGGGGGGTGAATGTAGCCAGACACCCACAAGTTGCACTTTGAAGTTTTCTGCGTGATCAAATTAGCAGCGGAAGAAAATGCAGAACAAAGAACAACGCAGAGAAGGAGACGCAAACCAAACAAACGCTAACACCGTGATGTACAAGGTTCGGGGATAACTTGCCCCTACTCCTTGGCGTGCCCGTGAGGTGGGCGATCCCTTGATCGTCGGCAGATCAAGCCCTGGTGAACACCGGATATCAAGCGCCTCCTTCTCGGTGGAGAAACCTCTCCACAATCGCCTCAGTAGATGAATACAAGGTAAGCACACGAGACTAAGGAGGAACCTCTCACAAGACAGTAGCAAGAAAGCTCAAGAGAGAAGCTACACAAAGAGCACAACAACAACAGCGAAACACACAGCCACACTTGCTTGTTTTTTTGTTCGTTCTCGTCGCCTCCTCTGCTTCTCATCTTCCTCTTAAGCTCTTGCTTCATCGCCAGGCTCCATCAGCATCCCCTGAGCACAACCTGAACCCACTGACCTCCCTGAGTACTCAGGCCACTGAAGTCCCTCTCCAGCTGAGCCTCCGTCAGTCGCCAGCCATGCCTCAGATGCCGTTGAAACCTGAGAAGGAGAAACAAACAAACCTGCTCCAGGGAAAGCCTCCCATTGACCCTCCTTGAGTGTTTGAATCACCTGCTATCACCTGCACACTCCAACAGAGGCTTAGCAATGCATATCAAATGAAATCAGCAATGTATTAGGGATCAAATGCAGAGAATCGGATATGGTCAGACGCGATCAGAGCATCTGACAGTGCAATTTGAATTAAAGTGATCGGTCACCAGACCGATCCAGGGCTTGTGGGTCGGCCACCAGACCGATCTACCGCTTTGCTGGGACTCCCAGCTCTCGCGGTGACACAAGCCTGATCGGTCACCAGACCGATCAGAGTGAATCCTGATCGGTCACCAGACCGATCAGGTAGCTCCCTGTCCGATCAGGCTCAAGCCTGATCGGTCCACGTCTGAGTGAACAGTAACTACGGAAATCAAATCCTAAGTCGTGGATCGGTCACCAGACCGTTCAGGAGCTGATAGCGGGGGAACTCAACTCACTGAGTGCTCCCTGATCGGTCACCAGACCGATCAGAAGCAAGGCAGTGAGGAAGCTGCCTGCTCCCTGATCGGTCACCGGACCGATCAGGAGCCAAGCAGTGAGGCAACGGCCTGCTCCCTGATCGGTCACCAGACCGATCAGGAGCCACACAATAGGTTCCCAACCTCACTGTGTGCTCCCTGATCGGTCACCAAACCGATCAGTCATCGCTGGATCGGTCACCAGACCGATCCACGAAGGAGCAGCGTGCCAACATCCTTGATCGGTCACCAGACCGATCCAGGGACTCAAATGCACTCTAAGTCACGAGAACAAGCCTCCAGCCCTTCTCTGACTCGTGCCATGCCCAGCTTCACTCACTGGGACTTCAACCTAGCCCTCCAAGCTAGGACCTGGCTTCACTCACCAGGGTTTCGGTCACCCGACTTCACTCACCGGGACCCGGCTTCACTCACCAAGATTTCAACCTAGCTTCACTCACTAGGATTTTAATCACCTGGCTTCACTCACCAGGACCCGACTTCACTCACCGGGATTTCCATCACCTGGCTTCACTCACCAGGACCCGGCTTCACTCACCTGGATTTTCATCACCTGGCTTCACTCACCAGGACCCGGCTTCACTCACCGGGATTTCCTCCAACCTAGCCCTCCAGGCTAGGACTTTTCACCTAGCCCTCCAAGCTAGGATTTCAATCAACCATGCCTAGTCCCCGACCAAGACTTAATCACAATTAGTTCAACCAAACTTAAATCAAACCTTAAATCGGTGTCAACACCAAAATAACAATCGGGCCAGACTACATCAACAATCTCCCCCTTTTTGTTGTTTGACAACCCGATTTAACTCGATTTAAGTTTAGGCATTAAAGATCACTTGAAGGCAGTTCAATTATCGTAAGGGAATCAAAATCCTCCCCCCTACAATAACCCTAAACTTAATCAACCATTTCTCCCCCTTTGTCAAACATCGAAAAGGGTATGGTTATTAAGTTTAAACATACCTCCGCCTCAAACATGGGTCTCTCCCCAAAACCCAAAATAATCAAAGGTGAAATTTTTGAATTGCATATGAGAGGCATATACCATAAATGTATCATGGCAACAATGTATATGCATCATACGGCAATAAGTGTAGATTTTTGAATTGCATATGAAAGCATATACCAAATAATATCATGGTCAAGTATGTATATGTTTCATATGACAAGTAAGGAATGCATCTGTATCTGATATATAGTCCTGATTGGTCTCCGTGACCGATCAGGTTCGTTGATTACTGGACATAGTTTGCAGAATCGCGATCCTGGATCGTAGGATCGTACGATCCTACGATCCTACGCCAGAAAACGATCCAGAATCGCGCAGAATCGTTTTTTGTAGCAGGATCGCAGCAGGATCGGTAGGATCGGACAGAATCGGACAGAATCGTATAGGATCGAACAGGATCGGAACAGAATCGGAACAGGATCGATGAAAGCTTTAAGAGGTCATAACTTTTGACTCGGATTGAACCACGTGACCTATAATATATCAAATTGAAACTTGTTCAAAGATCTACAAGTTAGTTTTAAGATTGAATCCCAAAAAATATTGTTTAAAGCCTTTTCAGAGGCCCAGAAGATTATTAATTTTTTTTATTATTTTTTTTATCTTTTACATCGTTAGTGTTAGTGTTTTAAGATTATTTAAATATCTATTTAATTATTTTTTAGTTAGTTTTTGATTAATAATATTATGTTATATCTTTTTTCTAAAATGATGAGTCTTTAGATGTCTATTATCTAATAGGTTGACAATTAAATTGGATCATCTTGTAATAAATAGAATATTCTTGAAGTTAAACGTGATTATTTTCATTATAGTGTTAATAAAAATTGTATATTTTTTCATTTTAAGGGTTTTTGATAGGATCGTACGATTTTACGATCCGATCTTGACCGATCCGATCCTGACCCCAAATCGATCCTGTGTAGGATCGCGATTCTACGAACCTTGTTACTGGATACGAAAATATTTCTTGTTAGTCTGGGGAGCGATCAAATTTCAAAAAAATTTCTGAAACTCTGATACATTCCTGATCAGACTGCATTAACAATTTGTATTCCAAAACAAGGGTGTAGACTCCATTAATATTCGTCATTTCAGAAAAATTTCTGAAACACGACATTAAGAACATGAGTCATGACTCAACAAACCCTTCCTTATGAATTTGAACATTCCAACATAGGTTTGTATCAAATCATCATTTTAATACTTGATGTTTCAGAAAAAGTTTTAAGAATCAAGGGTCTTAAAAATTTCTACCCTTCTTTGAACACTTGAACAAACTTGTACTCACTTAGTACCAGGTTTGTACCAATGGAGGATCAAGTATATTTCAATTGGACTTGGTTTGTATCAGATTTGTGTGTATCAGTTTTGTTTGTGATATGATCATTATACTGATACAATTTGATGAAAAGGGGATCGGACTGAGGAGTAGTCTGATACCTCTTATCAGTGTCAATCTGATCGGTCACCGGACTGATCAGTATGATTCCTGATCGGTCACCAGACCGATCAGGGTGAGTCATGATCGGTCGGTGGACCAATCAGGTCTGACACAGACTATTTTCTGAACCTGATCAGTTTCAGAAATAGATTTGTTTCAACCCTTAACCATTCCCAAAGCCTAATTCAAATAGTTTTAATCCATTTGGTCCTAAGGGTTCCCTTAATCAAAATACATTTCTTCAAACAATTATCAAAATATGATACTAATATCAAATTTTCAAAACATGATCAGATTTCAAGATACAAACAAAAATATGATCAAATTTTCAAAAACATGCTTGTATCAAATTAGTATCAAAACATGATCAATATGTTCTAAGCATGATCATGTTTATTCCAAACAATTTTGATAATCCAATCTACCTTGATAATCAGATTCTGAACATCTAAGTATTAGGCATATGACAATCCAAACTTGATAATCCATTTAGTATTAGGCATGTGAAACATATCAGGTTTGAACAACTAAGTCATAGACCTTAAGTTCATGTTCCTTGTCTAATGATGCATGGTGAAGTTTTCATAGTGATTGTTGAATCAATACTAATTCGTGTGTCCATACTTGTTCTTCAGCATGCATTCATGTTGTCTAACACATACAAGAAAATCATGGCATATTGATAAATACCATTTTGTTGATTATTTTAATTGCTAAAATCCATGTTTGACCTATGTTTTTATTGCTTAATTATGATTTTACCCTAGGTTTTAGGATTTCCTCTTATTTTGGACTTAATTGCAAAATTACATATTTTGGATTATTTGGCCACTAATTTTCTGATATATTTTTGTAGGCATGAAAGGATCCTGGACCTAGAGCATACTGGGTCAAACTTGAGTCGGAATTGGAACCGGATCGAATTATCAAGCCTATGATTAATCTGTGCCGTCCGATTCAAGAGCGGCTAGATCTGAGCCATCCGGGACGATCTGAAGCAATCCGAGATAGGGTTAGGGTTGATCAAGCTCTGTGATCAAGATCTGAAGGTTTCATCTCAATCAGAGCTAAATCAACCGTTGGATAAAGCAAGGAGGGCTCTAGAGCGTCCATTCACAGATAGAGTTGATCTGGACCATCCGTTGCACATCTGTAGGATCCGAGCTACCACGAGGCAGATCCTGGCCCCTGATCAACATCCTCAAAGTTTGGGTCAGATCAGATGAAGATCAGTCGTTGGATTCACCAAATCAATCACAGCCGTCCAATGATAAGTATTTAATCAGAAAATCGCCCGCAGCCAGCCCTGTCGCGTCTCCGCTGTTCTTCATCTTCTTCACGAGTTCTTAGCGTTTTCTTCACAGTTCTTCAATTCAAGGGGCGCGACCCCTTAATTCTTCATCTGGATCAAGGTTTGGATCGCTGGAGGATAATTTGGTTGGAGATTTCAGCTCAAATTCGCGCCGGACAGAGCTTGTTTGAGGGTTTCGACAGCTCTGTGGTCCGATCACTTGGATTGCTTCCACAAGCCATTTCCGACCCTCTGAGCTGCTTGTAGGGGTTCTCAGGTGAGCTCAGAGGATCGTCAAATCTTCATCGCCATTCCATCCTTTGAGATCGAAGGGATTCGGATTGGATTTCCCCAACTATGCAGTTTGAGCAGAGTTTACCAAGCGGAGCTGTTTTCCAGCGAATTGCTGAGCTTAGGGGTTCGAGGCCAGCCTTTGCGTGACGAACAAAGAAACCTTGAGCTTAAGGAGGATTGAGGATTAGTTAGCTTAGTTAATTTCGTTTGTTTAGCTGTAATTTCCATTACTGCTGTAGTTTAGTTACTGTTTTCGAATTTCAGAGTGGTTAACTTGGTTTAATGCAATTGTTTCTGCTTAATTAGGTTTATGTTCTTAAGTTAAGTAGTTTAGCTAGCTTGTTAGTGAGTTTTAGACTTAATTTCAGTTTATTTCTCGTTTAATTCCTTGCGTATCAATGCTGTTCTATTCTCCTTCTGAATTTTCAGCTATGTCTGCTGTGTATCAGTCCTTAGGCTGCTGCGTATCAGACCTTTATTTGCATCAAGTAGCTTTAGTTTAATGTCAGGAAATTGCATCGCATTTTGTTTCATTTAAACAACACTTTATTTCTGCATTTTGAATTAGTTGTTTTGAGTCGATTACCATTTCTGCACTTCATTTTTCATCACTGAAATCCAACGTATCAGCTCCTTACCTTATGCTCTGGAATTTCGCAGCTAGCTAGCTTTTTAGCTTTATCTTCTGAAGCTATATTATAGCTTGTCTCATTTTCAAGCAATTGAATTCAATCTCTGCCGTGATCTTCATTTCTGCCAGATTCAATGTTCAATTCTGAAGTTCTTAATCTCATTCCTGCTTTAATTCATTTCTGCACAGCATGTTTAGTTGCTGAATTGTCTGCATATTGTATCTAGGTAAGTTCAGCAAGGATTTGTATCAGTTTTCAATCGGTCTTTTATTGAATTGTTGAGCTCAAATCTAGTTACCTTGCAGTTGGTCTGCTCTGAACCAGGTTTTGTCCTGTGTATCAGTAATTGATGCATCTGCCCAGTTTCTAATTCTGAATGTTGTTGGGTTCTGAATTTTACAGCATTGTTCCTTCCATTCTGCAGTTTTGACTGTGTCCAGTTTTTGATCAGTTCTTCTAAAGTCTGAATATCTTCAATTATCCCTGCACATCATTTTCTTGGCAGACAGCTTTTGGAATCCTGATTCTGAAAAGTTTGAACTTCATTTCTGAATCCCTGAAATTTCTTCATTGTTAGCTCTGTTTTTACAAGCTGAATTGATCAATGCCAGTCATGCTTTTAGGCTGTGCCAACTTCCCAGCTGCGTATCAAGTTCATTGTTTCTGAACTGTGGATCGAATGAAATTTCAACAAACTGTTAATGTTAGCTGAGCTTCATTATGTTTGCTTTTGAATTCGAGTTTTCTTTTCAACACATCAGTAATCATTTCTGCATTGACATCAAATGAATCTTTAGCATAGATAACTGCTTACTTGCATTTGGTTAGTTGGAGTAATTCCCGAAGTTGAACACTGCTTGTTTGAATTTTGCACTTGACAGCAGTTTAAATTGTTCTCCAATTTCTGCAAGCTTGCATTGGCTGATTAAGTTTGAGATTAGTTGAGTTTTTTCATGGACATTACTTATCTTAAGTTTCCTTAGTTAAATTTATTACCTTGCATTGTGTGTTCATTTCATGATTGCAACCCAAAACCCAATCACATTCGAAACCCGAAAATTCACAAACGACACCTAAATACGAGCTTGAATCGAACAACGTCAACTAGCCCCAAGAAAAATACGACCTGTGGCCCCTATATTACATTTTCATACTTTTGATTGTAAAAAGGGTTTCCAGCATTCATTTATAAATTCTAAATTCTGACGGTCCCACAATTCGTGACAATTTAATCTAGTGTTTCGGGACTGTCACATACTCGATCATGTTCACCAAACAAAATGCTTTAAGCTTGAGATAAGGCATATCATAAACCATAACTTGCAGGAAAACATAAATTGCAACAAGAAAAACTTATTATCCTAAGCAATCCATGGCAAGAGCAAGTTATGTGCTTCTCTAAATCACCCATGTAATATCATTTTCCATGCTTATTTTGAAACTAGTTTAATCTTGTACATGGATATATCACCAAATGTCGCATGAAAACTTTTCTTACTGCTCACAAATAGAAACAAATGTATCTACATTGCATAGGAATTTCAAGTTTTCCATTGATATAAATCTAAACATCTAAATTGTCAAAGAAAAACCTTTCTCATGAGTAGTACATGGTCATTCATTAATTTGAGAAAATGGTGAGCACATTCCTAACTAGGAATGACTATATGTTTGGAGAACCAAATATCAACTTCCCATGTTGATAGATGTTCCCCCTCAATTTATGCTTATACAATTCTAAATATTGAGGTTTTAGGTACCCAAATTTTGGGACCTAAGGAATCTATAATGAATGACTTTGGCACCCATGCTTTAGTCAATTTCTTTTTGACTTTTTGAACCTTAGAATCATTTGATGATCTAAAGTGGGTTCTTGACATTAAAGATATGACACTGGGTTCTTTAGGTTGGTAACCCAAACCAACCTTGTTGTACATCGCCCTTTGTGAGTTGAGTATCATATCTAATGTTTTAGAGCTTGTTGAAAACTTCTCAAGAACATTCTTGAGGTTTTCAACTTCGCTCTTCAATTTCTTATTTTCATTTTCAAGGGTCTTAACATACAAGTCATCAATTACCTCATCCTTAGAGGTTTTTAAATGTTCAACTTCCAATTTCAATGACTTAACCTTATTCTTATATTTCTTTAACAATTTGGTTAAACATGCGATAGCTCTATAACACTTATCTAACTCGGGAGAGATTACCTCTTTATCATCCGAAGATGATGAAGGCGCGGTTGAGGAGCTTGAAGATTCATCACTGCTTCCTTCACTTGAATTCTCTACTGCCATGAAAGCAAAATGATGGAAGTTCTTCTCCTCCTCTTCATTCTTCTTCTCCTTTCTTTTGTTACCTGTCACACAAGCAAACCCTTTCTCTTTTGGGCTTGTGTTAGAGATCTCGTGTAGCTCCATCTCACAAAACAAATCCTCTAACTTAACAAAAGATAAGTCCTTGGAAACCTTATAAGCATCCACCATGGATGACCACAAAGTATTCCTAGGGAAGGCTTTGAGTACATACCTCACTAGGTCTCTATTTTCTACCTTTTCATCAATGGAGTGGAGACCATTCAATACTTCTTTGAATCGACAATGAAGCATACTTACAATTTCATTTTCTCCTATGGTGAGACTTTGGAGTTGGTTGAGAAGGAGGTCCTTCTTGGCTGTCCGGGTTTCATGAGTTCTTTCATGGAGCTCAATAATCTTATTCCATAGATCTTTAGCACTTGTGAAAGGACCCACCTTGACCAACTGATCCTTGGTCATCCCACATTGCAAGGTGACGATAGCTTTGGCATTAGCTTCCCCCTTCTTGACTTGCTCAGCCGACCAACTAGAAAACTCAAGCTCATTTCCCTCATGATCCTTTGGAGGGGAGAAACCCTCCTTCACTGAGAACCATATGCTCATGTTGGTTTTGAGGTAAAACTTCATCCTTGACCTCCAATATGGAAAATCAGTGCCGTCGAGGAATGGAGGTCTGTTTGTGCTGTAACCTTTTCCTCCCATAGCCATCTGGTTGTAAGCTCTCGGATGTTAAGTCGTGAACAGAGCCCCAAGCTCTAATACCACTTGTTGTACCTTGGATGGCTATAGAGGGGGGGGTGAATGTAGCCAGACACCCACAAGTTGCACTTTGAAGTTTTCTGCGTGATCAGATTAGCAGCGGAAGAAAATGCAGAACAAAGAACAACGCAGAGAAGGAAACGCAAACCAAACAAACGCTAACACCGTGATGTACAAGGTTCGGGGATAACTTGCCCCTATTCCTTGGTGTGCCCGTGAGGTGGGTGATCCCTTGATCATCGGCAAATCAAGCCCCGGTGAACACCGGATATCAAGCGCCTCCTTCTCGGTGGAGAAACCTCTCCACAATCGCCTCAATAGATGAATACAAGGTAAGCACACGAGACTAAGGAGGAACCTCTCACAAGACAATAGCAAGAAAGCTCAAGAGAGAAGCTACACAAGGAGCACAACAACAACAGCGAAACACACAGCCACACTTGTTTGTTTTTCTGTTCGTTCTCGTCGCCTCCTCTGCTTCTCATCTTCCTCTTAAGCTCTTGCTTCATCGCCAGGCTCCATCAGCATCCCCTGAGCACAGCCTGAACCCACTGACCTCCCTAAGCACTCAGTCCACTGAAGTCCCTCTCCAGCTAAGCCTCCGTCAGTCGCCAGCCATGCCTCAGATGCCGTTGAAACCTGAGAAGGAGAAACAAACAAACCTGCTCCAGGGAAAGCCTCCCATTGACCCTCCTTGAGTGTTTGAATCACCTGCTATCACCTGCACACTCCAACAGAGGCTTAGCAATGCATATCAAATGAAATCAGCAATGTATTAGGGATCAAATGCAGAGAATCGGATATGGTCAGACGCGATCAGAGCATCTGACAGTGCAATTTGAATTAAAGTGATCGGTCACCAGACCGATCCAGGGCTTGTGGGTCGGCCACCAGACCGATCTACCGCTTTGCTGGGACTCCCATCTCTCGCGGCGACACAAGCCTGATCGGTCACCAGACCGATCAGAGTGAAGCCTGATCGGTCACCAGACCGATCAGGTAGCTCCCTGTCCGATCAGGCTCAAGCCTGATCGGTCCACGTCTGAGTGAACAGTAACTATGGAAATCAAATCCTAAGTCGTGGATCGGTCACCAGACCGTTCAGGAGCTGATAGCGGGGGAACTCAACTCACTGAGTGCTCCCTGATCGGTCACCAGACCGATCAGAAGCAAGGCAGTGAGGAAGCTGCCTGCTCCCTGATCGGTCACCGGACCGATCAGGAGCCAAGCAGTGAGGCAACGGCCTGCTCCCTGATCGGTCACCAGACCGATTAGGAGCCACACAGTAGGTCACCAACCTCACTGTGTGCTCCCTGATCGGTCACCAACCTCACTGTGTGCTCCCTGATCGGTCACCAAATCGATCAGTCATCGCTGGATTGGTCACCAGACCGATCCACGAAGGAGCAGCGTGCCAACATCCCTGATCGGTCACCAGACCGATCCAGGGACTCAAATGCACTCTAAGTAACGAGAACAAGCCTCCAACCCTTCTCTGACTCGTACCATGCCCAGCTTCACTCACTGGGACTTCAACCTAGCCCTCCAAGCTAGGACCTGACTTCACTCACCAGGGTTTCGGTCACCCGGATTCACTCACTGGGACCCGACTTCACTCACCAGGATTTCAACCTAGCTTCACTCACTAGGATTTCAATCACCTGGCTTCACTCGCCAGGACGCGGCTTCACTCACCGGGATTTCCATCACCTGGCTTCACTCATCAGGACCCAGCTTCACTCACCGGGATTTCCATCACCTGGCTTCACTCACCAGGACCCGGCTTCACTCACCGGGATTTCCTCCAACCTAGCCCTCTAGGCTAGGACTTTTCACCTAGCCCTCTATGCTAGGATTTCAATCAACCCGTGTCTAGTCCCCGACCAGGACTTAATCACAATTAGTTCAACCAAACTTAAATCAAACCTTAAATCGGTGTCAACACCAAAACAACAATCAGGCCAGACTGCATCAACAGAAAGGTGGCCAAGAAAAAGCCTCAACCTGCACCCGAGTCTGACTCAGACTCAGACTCAGAAGACAGTGAAGGGGATCGACCCAAGCTGGTTCGGCTAGCCCGGGACTACTACAAGGAGCTGAAGCATCAGACCAACAAAAGAAAAGCCAGCCGAAAGAAGGAAGATCCAGCTAAACCCTCAACATCTAAGACCAAATCAAATGTGACATGCTACGAATGCAACAAGAAGGGACACTACAAATCAGAGTGCTCTAATCTAAAAGAAGCCAAGAAGACTCGAAGGAAGAAGGTTCTTCAAGCCACGTGGGACGAATCTTCCTCCGAAGAAGAAGAAGAAGCCCCACAATCGAACCTTCTCGCCTTGACCGCTTCAAAAGACATCGACACCGGATCAGAATCGTAGTCGGACGACGGAAGGCTCACAATTTCGGAGAATGGAAAAATAACTGAAAGTGGTTACTCTGAATTAGAATTATCAAAGTTAATTGCCTACTTATCTCGTAACTTGGAGAAAGCCAAAATTCGAGTTGAGTCCCTCCGACAGGAAGTAAAACTCCTGAAAGAGGGAGCTAACTCTAGATCCTTGACCAAGAAGGTTCAAGAAAGAACCTCTACTCAAGTTGAAAAGCTTGAGAAAGAGAACTCCTCCTTGAAAACTCAAGTCAAGGACCTTAGAGTGGCTTTAGAACGATTCACTTCAGGTTCCAAGGGTCTTGACATGATCCTTGGAAAACAGAAGTCTATTCTAAATCGATCCAAGTTAGGGTATCGAACCAAGTCGAGACAAAAGTCATACTATGCTGTATTGAACCAATCTAGACCCAAAGTTCGGGCATGGGTACCCAAACTTTGCCTGAACAACCAAGCTGGACAAAACTAGTATTGGATCCCTAAGGACAAGATTCATATCTTGCCTAACCATTATCATGGCTTTAGTCCAGGGGGAGCCAATTTAAAAATGATTTTCATAATTAGATAAATTTCTTTTATTTCTTAGTTTTAACTGCATGCTTGATTGTTTATTTATTTTTGCAAATGATCATGCTTAGCCCTAGGACTGGTTAGACTAAGGACTAAAACGTTTAACTGAAATTTGAACAATATAGTATTGGGTGGAGGTGAGATGATAGTACGTTAGGGAAGTCATTTTGGCGGAACTAGCCGAAGCTACCGATCCAAGACCCAAACTAGTTAAACCAAAATCTTTCAAGGAGTAACTTGAAGATGGATTTTCAATAAAAGGCTTTGTCAAGGAAAGGGTTGATGATCCAATAAGGCTACGACCAAAGAAGGCCTAGTGCCTCGCCAAGACCTGGAAGCCGATTATTGAAAACCAAATTCACTTTACTATTGTCAGATTTGAATCTAACACAAATTTCAATTAATCTTAGATTCAACCACTTTTTAAAATTAAAATTCAGTTAAATTGTTTTCAAAATTAATTCAACTTTTCAAAAATTAATCATGATTTTCAAAATAAAATCATACTTCTATTAAAACCTGTCTCACAAAACCCATAAGGTCAACGTGATTGACAACTATAGAGCGGGTGAGATGGTTAGGACTTAACTTAACTCAAAATTCATCTGGTTTCTATATTTTTGTCAAGTAAAAATATTGAATCATGTAATTTAGAGCTGAATTGACTTGATTGTTAGTTGGTCAATAGAGTCAAACTAGGTCAAAATAGTCAAGCTTGGTCAAACAGTCAAACTGGTCAATAGTTAAATCATGGTCAGCTCGGGCGCCCGTGACCTATCAGGCGCCTAGGTCTTTATCTCCATTTAAGGCAGCAAAAGCTGCCACGAGTGACAGCTGACTGCAGGCGCTCGGGTCCTCACAGGCGCCCCCAGGGCCAATGGTCAAGGCAGCAAAAGCTGCTAAGGACAACTGACACCTGAACCAAGCACCCGAGACCTCTCGGGCGCCCAGCCAACACCTATATAAGGCCACCGAGTCTTCCTTCATTTGTCACACCAAAAACAAACCTCCTCCTTAACTCTCTTCCTCCCAAGGCGCCCGAAAGCCCTTCTCGTGCCATCAAACATCCAAATTCAACCATGGCTCCACGGTATCATGTTTATGCATTTATAATTATTTCTTTTGTGTTTTTCTTAATGCATTTTCCGTATTCTTTTAGAAAACGACGTGCTAATCAACCCATCCTCGGGACCGAGCCTTGCCCTGACCCTAGGTTTCCGACCTTAGAACTATTCAATAAGTTCGCTAGGACGACCTACAAACCGATCAAAACGAGTTTCTTAAATAGGCAATTCTTTACTCAGTCATGTCCAGTAGCTATGGACATTATCAATTTCTATCAGCTTGACCATCTTGTTTTCTGCACCCATCCTGTGAACACGACCCTATGTGCAGAGTTTTACAACAATCTAGTCAAACAAGATGACCTTAGCTATGTCACCACAGTACAGGGGATGCCTTTGACTATCACACCCTCGTTGTTTAATAGATTCCTTGGACTACGACTTTCCCAATCCACGTTCTGCTGTTACCCTCCTAGAGACCCTCCCTTTGCTCCTCCCTACTCCCATATTGATCTGGACACTCTTTATTCATATTTCTATAGAGATGCCCGTAACCCTCTGGTTAGACAATTTCAGTCAGTAGCTCTCCGGGTCCAGGACTACGCTCTTTATAGAGTTCTGGTCCGTTGCATTCTTCCCTTAACCACTAGGGATGTCGCGACCATGCGACCATTCCATACCTTCTTGTTGTACGCGTTGATCCATCACTTAGACATAGATATTGGACTTCACATGTTCCACACCATTCTATATGCGTCCAGTGTTACGACTCAGGGTCGAGTACGTACCCCTTACTGCCACATCATCACTTCCCTTCTTCACCATCACGGTCGCGATATTACCGTTGGAGAGATGACCACAATGACCGAATTTGACGAAATTGGGCATAGAAATTTTTCCTTAGCGGGCATAGAGGTCTCGGTTACCGGGGGTCTATCATGGAGACGCCAGAGAGCCGGAGCCCAGATCGATTCCGATGAGGAGGTAGAGGTCGATGTCGCAGATCTCGCTGTCGAGATTCAGGAGCACTTGGACGAGCCCCCACCTCCTACAATCGACGAGAGACTGACACGACTTCAGACAGAGCTCCATAGCCTCCGAGAGGAGGTGGAGGCCCACCACATAGAGTTGGTCGACGTGATTCAAGCAGAGCACGAGGTAAACCGAGCCTACGATAACGAGCGCATGGAAGCTACTCTAGCCGATCGCCAGGCAAGAGAGACACATCACATTGAGCACATGGACGCCCTCCGAGCCGAACATGAGGCAAATGAGGCCCGACATAATGAGATAATTTCCATGTTCCAATCTTGGCAGCCCGGTCCATTCTTTCCTCCGGGCCCCTCCTCCTAGACTCCAGATTATTTCAGCTGCCTTATTGTACTATTGACTTATGCTTGACTCATGTTTGACTGTGCTGGTCCTTGCTTTTGACCAGTTGACTTTTTATGCACTTATCATATCTTTAGCTGTTTACTTGGTGAGTTATCTGCATTTTACCAGCTACTAAATGAAAGTAGAATAGGACTGTTCTACTTATGTTTTTTGTTCAAAACTGTTTTATTTTTTATTTGCTATTTAAATTATTTGAAAAGTCATTTCTATTTTAAAATTTAAAACGATTTTCGAGTTAGTTTTTTTTCCAAAAACTTACCCCCTTCAAAACTAGGGGTTTTTTCGCAAATGTACTTAGCTTAGGCCCTAACCCTAGAACTACATGCACCTATAGATCTAGAAGTCAGCATCTCACAAGCACCTTAGGGTACTTTTGATTGATAACCTAGACTGGGTTGAGATGCTTAGGTCTATGCCTTGATTCAAGATGCTTTAAGTCAGTGCATCTGCAGTAATTGGGGCAATAAATACCAATTGAACAGTAATCAGGTTAAGTGTCAAGCTTAGAAAATCTAACTTGATCAGATCACTTAACTTGACTAACCCTAGCGAAAGCTACTGTTTATAACAGTTAGTAAGTAGCTAACTGGGTTACACAGGACCCGAAAGAGAAAATTTAAATTGATTTGGTCCATTTTATGCATAGAATTGGTTCAATACAATACTTTACTTTCCTTACTCAATTTTTTTTGCTATATTTTATTTGATATATGGCAAAGGGGGAGAGATTAGAAAGGAGAGAAAAGAAGGTTTTAAAATTTAAATTTTTTTAAAATTAAATTTATTTTTTTCAAAAACTTTTTTTTCTTTTTCAAAAAGTAAAGTTTTCTAAGTACTTAACTTCTGTTTGAAACTTCTCCTAAGTACTTAAATTCTTTTTGAAAGTTCTCTAAGTACTTAACTTCTGTTTGAAAATTCTTCTAAGTACTTAAATTATGTTTTCAAAAATATTCTAAGTACTCAACTCAAAGTTATTTTCGAAAATATTCTAAGTACTTAACTCAAAATTGGTTTCGAAAATTTTCTAAGCACTTAAAATTCTGGTGAAAATTTTCTAAGTGTCAAAACTTCAAAATTCTCTTGAAAATCTTCTAAGTGCTGAAGGTAAATGTTGTGAAAAATATTCTAAGTGCCCAACTCAAAATATTTTGGATAATTTTTCTAACTTAAAAAATCCCTTTTTGAAAATTTTTTAAGTGATTGAAAACCTGAAAAATCTTTTCATTTTATAAACAAAGACTTAGAAATCTTTTTCAAAAACCCCACGCATTTTTGAAAAACTCAGGGGGAGATTTCTTCCAGGGGGAGGAAATTAAAACTGTTACTTTACCTATGTCTTTAATTTAACTTTTTGAACCGAGTTGCCATAAATCAAAAAGGAGAAGATTGTTTGTGCAGGCAGCACTTAAGTCAAACCTGGGTTTTGATAATGGCAAAGGGTTCAGAAGTTAAGATGTTATTGTATTCTAACTTGTTCAATGAGTGTGCAGGAAGAAGTCCTAGGTTCACTAGGCAAGAAGTCCTGGCAAAGGGCTGGGCAAATAAGTCCTAGTCAAGGACTGGGCAAGAAGACCTGACCGAAAGTCGGGCAAAGAAGTCTTGGTAGAGGACTGGGCACGAAGTCCTGGCAAGGGGCTGGGCACCGAAGACCTGACCGGAAGTTGGGCACGAAGACCTGGTCAGGTAGATTGGGCAAAAGTCCAACCGGAGGAGCCGGTTGGCAAAAGGTAAACTCTCCTGAGAGGAGTAGGTGAGGGTGCGTTCCCCGTCTAGGGAACAGTAGGCGTCGATTTGACCTAGGGTTCCATTTGGGAGACCCGAAGTCAGAACCAAGACAGCTACGATGACTAACATTCTTGCTTAGTTTGTTTTGGAACTAACCTTGGTTGCAGGGACTGAAGGATTGTGTTTCTACAGCTCAGAACGCCCCAGAGGAAGGGCAGGCAACTGGGCTAGGCGCCTGGGAGGTCCTGGGCGCCCAAGGTAAAAAGCTAAAACAACAAGAAGCAAGACTGCTTCGAAACCACACTTAGCTAGGCGCCCAGGAGGTCCCGGGCGCCCAAGGTCAAAGCCAAAGCGGTCATCGAAGCAAAACTGCCACGAAGCCATTGGACCAGGTCAAGCTAGGCACCCAGGAGGTCCCGGGCGCCCCAGTCAGACCAGGGGCCGAATCGGAGGGGATAAGCGCTGACCGAGTTGCGGATTGAGTTTCTCGCAGGTGAAAGCACGTGTCAGGCTCCCCCGACGTATCAGGCGCCCCTAGGAGCACTATAAAAGGGTGCTCGACCCCAAGGCTTCAACATCACTTTTTCTCAACGCTCCAAAGCTTTTCGTTCAAGCGCTACGCCCCGGCTAACTCTGACTTCGAGATCCTAGCGCCGACGATGACCCTCTGCTCTGAAATATGATCCACATCGGGCGTCGGTAATGAAAAGTGTAGCAATTTTAATTTCCTGAAATATTCTTGTACTTGACTTGTAAATTTTTTTGCGCGATCATAGTATTGCCAAAAGTAAATAGTCAAGGACCATGGGCCTTGGAGTAGGAGCCGACCGCGACTCCGAACCAAGTAAAAAATAGACTTGTGTTCTTGTGCATTTAATTTCTTACCGCTGCGTATCTGCTCTTTTTTATTCCGAAAAGTGTTTAACGATATTCACCCACCCCCCTCTATTGTTTTCGTCGATCCAACATTCCCGACCTCTCTGGTAGGGGCAGGTCAAGAGCGCTAGAGGAGACCGAGGGAGCGGCGACTGGGACCAGGGCGGAAGCCGTCGGTCGGGCCCCCGAGTCGGGAGTCATCTTCTTCTTCTTCTTCTTTTGGTGCTTACTGGGGGAAGGTCGGGTGGAGTCCCCCGTCGGAGAGGGGGTGCGGTGCCGTCTTGATGCAGAAGGACGGGCGCTGGTCGCCGAGGGTTCCATCTCGTGAACTGCGACGGCAGGGGCGATTTCTGGGGCGGTTGGAGGCGCGCCCGTAGGAGTAGCTTCAGTCGGGGTGCCTTCCCGCGCTTGTAGCTCCACGGCCAGCCGAGCCTCCAGCTCGGCGTCGTCCAGGCCAAAGCCTTCCGCTAGGGTTGCGACCAACATTGACGCAACTGCAAGGACGACATGGGTTTGGTCAGAACCAAAAAATGTTCAAAAGGAACATCGTAATACTTACCGACGGGAGCCAGCCGTGAAGTCGGCATGGGGCTGAGGCCGAAGGCAGAAAGGAGCTCCTTCCTCAGCAAGATCACTCCATGGAATTGCCTATCGCCGAGCTTGGACCGTGCCGACTCGTAGACTGCGGAGGTTCGATAGTTTTTGGAGATAGGAGGAGAGGAAGGAAGACCCTCGACCCAGGTTGTGGGCCAGCTCAGGGTCGGGGTGGGCTTAACAAAGAAAAAGCGCTCTTTCCATCCTTTGTTGGAGGATGGAAGTTTTAGCAGAAAGGAGGACTTGGCTCGGGCCTGGAAGAAGAAATCACCCGGCTCCTGTTGTTTGGGATAGAAGTGTTGGAACTTGGATGGCTAGAGAGGGGAGGGTGAATGTAGCCAGACACTTGAACTTAAGCACTTTTCAAGTTTTCTGCACTTAAACGTTTAGTAGCACAGCGGAAGTAATAAAAACAGAGTATGCAGAATTTAAACCCTAAGCTAAGAACAACCACCAAACGCTAACAAAGAAGATTTATAAGGTTCAGGGATAACTTGCCCCTACTCCTTGGCGTACCCGTAAGGTGGGCGATCCCTTGATCCTCGACAGATCAAGCCCCGGAAAATCCGGATAAAATGCAACCTCCTTCTCGGTGGAGTAATCTCTCCACAGCGTTTCAAGATGGATCAAGTATAAAGTACAGGAAACACAAGAAGGATCTTACATAGCACTTAGAACCACAAGAACATAAGCAAACTTCTCCCGAGCTCCACTCAACGCAGATCTCACGCAAGAACTCCCTTCTTCGTGTCTTCTCGCTGATGGACTCGCCAAGCTTCTTGCTTCTTCTTCCAAGTGCTCAATTAACAGAAGGTTGCTTCAAAGATCATAGTTGCTTGCTCAAGATGATGGAACAGAGTTGTCGCAAGAGCACAATATGAGATGTCGCAAGAACACAAGCTCTAACATTACTGAGACTTGTTCGCCACCAAGTGCTTAAGTCTCAGCTCACTGATCGCCAGGTCACCACCTCACTGCAGCCTCCAGCTGCTCACCTGCAACAGCCAACTACCACTGAGCTCTCCTGGACTCCCTGAGCTTCCTTCAGCCAATCCCCAGTCAACAGCTCCAGCATTGCCAGCATCCGTTACACCCTGAGATGGAAAACGGACAAACCTGCGATAGTGAAAACCTTTGTTTGACTTCCCTTGGATGATCCCTGAGTCACCTGCACACTTAGCAGCTCATTAGGGCAGCAAATCAACAGAAAATCAAAGTATCAGAAGGTTAGAGCAGATATCAGCAGTGTATCAGAAAAATTAGATGCGAGCAAACGCGATCAGAGCGTCTGACAGTGCATTTGAATTAAAGTGATCGGTCACCGGACCGATCAGAATGATCCCAGACCGATCAGGCTCCAGCCTGATCGGTCCCCAGTGAGAAACCTGGGATCGCAAGCTCGTATGATTGGTCACCCAGATCGGTCACCAAATCGATCCAGAAATCTGCATGCCACAATCTCGCCTGAAACACACTGCTGATCGGTCACCAGACCGATCAGGACACTCCCTGACCGATCAGGCTCCAGTCTGATCGGTCAGGGATCTGATCGGTCAGGGTGAGAAACCTCACGACAGTTGATCGTTCAGATTGATCGATCAAGGTTTCTCCCTGATTGGTCACCAGACCGATCAGCTGGAGTCGAACAATAGGTTTGCCAAAGTTACTGGAAGCTCCCTGATCGGTCACCAGACCGATCAGACATCGCTGGATCGGTCACCAGACCGATCCACGAGGGAACTTCGTGCCAACATCCCTGATCGGTCACCAGACCGATCTGGGCAAGGCCAACCCCACTCAAAGTCAAGAGAACTGGCTCCCAGCCTCTCCTGCCTCGTGCTCAGTCCCTCGGACCAAGACTCCATGCTCAGCTTCACTCACCAGGACTTCAGTCAACCTGGCTTTACTCACCAGGACCCGGCTTCACTCACCGGAATTTCCAATCACCTAACCCTCCGAGTTAGGAATTTCCACACCTAGCCCTCCAAGCTAGGACTTTTCCACACCTAACCCTCCAAGTTAGGATTTCATCCACCTAGCCCTCCAAGCTAGGACTTTTCCAACACCTAGCCCTACAAGCTAGGACTTTTCCAACACCTAGCCCTCCAAGCTAGGATTTTATCACACCTAACCCTCCAGGTTAGGATTTTTCATACCTAGCCCTCCAAGCTAGGATTTTCCCACACCTAACCCTCCAGGTTAGGATTTCATCAAACCTAGTCCCACTAGGTATGCCTAGTCCACGACCAGGACTTAATCATAATCATCTCATCAACTTAAACTAAAATCGGTGTCAACACTAAAACAACAATCAGGGTCAGACTGTATCAACAATCTCCCCATTTTTGTTGTTTGACAATCCGATTTTAAGTTTAGTGATTCAAACTCCATAGTTGCAAATTTCACACTCATAGGAGAATCAGGATCCTCCCCCTACAATAGTTATCGTCCTAAACTTAACCAACCTCACTCTCCCCCTTTGTCAAACATCGAAAAGGGTCTAGAAGGGTTGTTAAGTTTAAACATACTCCCCCTCAACCCTAGGGGTTTCCCAAAACAATAAAAGATTTGATTTAATTTGGAGAACATATGAAAAACATATGACAAATATAAAGCATGGCAACACAATCATATGTATCATATGAACATGGAGTAAGAACAAGCATAGCAGTGCATAATACAGTAATGCATACATGAAGATATCTATCAATAAGCATAACATGACACGGCATAAATGAAGATATCTAGCAATAAGCATAACATAATAAGTCAAACATGAAAACCATAACGTCAGATGCATACCATCGCATCAAAAAAACAGTCAAATCATAGGCATACAACCATGATCAAAGTAAGTCATACACTCCAACCAGTCAAATAGTCAAAGAAAGTCACATGCAAAGACAAAGCATATCCATAATCACGCGTTGGAGAGGGGGGGTCATCGTCCTCCATCGGGTCATCAGTCATATCATCAGGAATGAAGGAGCCCGGGGCAGTACTGCCAGAGGGCGCAGCTCCAGTAGATGAAGGCTGGTATGAATGACCAGCTGCCCAACTGCGCCACTCCTCATGCCATGTCTCCTGCCTGGTGCGGACCCCCGAAACGTCAGACTCGACTGCCAGCAGTCTGCGGTCAAAAGTCTGAAACCCAGCCCGGACCTCCTCTCTCCAGAGCTCTCTCAAATGAAGATCACGCTGGATGGTCCGGTCAAGCTCTGAAATCTGCCAGCGCAGGTCTGGATCTGGCTCATAGTCGTAGTCAGCAGTAGCGGCGGGCGCCTCCTGATGCGCAGCCGGAGCTGCGGGTACCTGTACGTGTGCGCCTCTGGGTAGCTTGCCAAGACCCCACCTGTCCTTCCATATCAAAGCCTGATCGTCTGGCCCAACAACAATACCAGATTTGGTAAATGCGCGTTTGCCCAACCGACAATCCTGTCTAACCATGGGCACTGTCCTGCCCTTGGTCACGTCAACACCTACTGACATAAGCCAGTCAGTGATGACATGACCGAACGGCATATATACAGTGTGATGACTGGGCTCTCGATAGGAAATAATCGACTGAAAGATGCTCTCCATAATGTCAAAGTCAAGGCGGCGGTGCATGTCATAGAGCATCAAGCAGTGGTACGGACGAATATCGGTCAAGGGCTTTGAAGTTATTGGCAAGATGCAGTTCGTGATTATCTTGAAGAGAATGTAATCAACAGGGGAAAGACGGAGGGCCGTAAAGGTCGGAAAGTCAGGCCCTAACTCGTCAAGACCAGCTGGTCGAGGATGGCCAAAGAAGTGCTGATATATGGTGTCGGGGGTGACATCCGAAAAAGGAGGCAGTAAGGGGTCGGGAAGCTCTGGGTAGATGGAATAAAAATTAGGCGACCGACGCCCGCCCAGATACTCTGCCAAGATGTCATAGGAGAAGTCAAGGTTCCTCTTAGCTACTCGAGTAGTGAAATCAAAGCCACCTTGAGGGCCTTGTTGGAGATTATTGTAGAACTCAGAAACAAGGTCATAGTTGATTGTTCGCTCCAGGGAGAGGAGAAAGCCAAGGTTGTAGAAGGTAACTATCTCCATAATGGAGGGACAATGCTCGAACAAGAAGGGACCATCAATAGATCGGCAAGAAAGCAGCTTGAAGGTTCGAGACTGGAACGCTTGCTCACAAGCAGCGTTCGGGAACCTGGAACTCGACGAAGGCTGAGGCCTTCGGGAGGGCGCAGAAGAAGAAGGGCCTTTGCCCTTTACGGACCCTTCTGCGGGTTCCTTGCCCTTGGATGACTTCCTAAGGGTTTGAAGAATTGATCATGACAGCAAATTGAATCAAATGAAGTAAATCGAATATTGATAAAATCATGACACAAGTTGATAATCATGACACAAGATTAAGGTTGATCAAATTGGAAGACAAGGTTTAATCAATGAACTAATCAGTGAAGTTAGGTCAAGACAAGGTTGGTCACGGTAAGAATAGGGTCGCAGCACAAAAAGAAAACACATTATGATTAGCCCAAAAATCATGATAACTGAAGTAATCAGTAGGATACACCGAAACAAAAACTCACTTAGGTGCCATTGTTGAGTTGGTTGTGAGGAATCGCTCGGCTGAGTTGCGCAGAAAAGCACACAAGTGATGCTTTGCGAGAAAGAACACAGGAGCAACAATGGAACTCCCAGCAGCGCAGGAGAGAAACAACCTCACGCACAGCAGGGAGAAGATCGCTAGAAGCCACGCGCAGGAGGAAGAAACGCAGGAAGAAACTCACGCACAGCAAGTAGATCGCACGCGCAAGAGAGGATTTCGGCGCAAGGGGTTTCGGCGCTAGGGCTTGGGAAGGAGGGTTTACACGAAGTTAATAGGTTGGTGGATCGGTCCACCAACCACAATTTAATGTGATCGAACGGATCACCGTTCGATCTGGGAGCGCCCAGACCGATCAGGCTCCGGCCTGATCGGACTGGCCTGGTCCTGATCGGTCGGGTGACCGATCAGGCAGGCTCCTGATCGATCGGCTGATCGATCAGGAAGCGAACAGTGGGTTTTTGAAATCTTCTGTGAACCTCCTGATCGGTCTGTGGACCGATCCACACAGTGAGCCAGATCGGTCTGGGGACCGATCCAGGCCAACACAGAGAGATTGCAGAGGGGTATCGTAATTCGGCTGGACCGGTCAGTTGGACCGATCAGACATACTCCTGATCGGTCCGGTGACCGATCAGGCTCCCTGAATTTTTCTGATACGATCTGAAATATCAGTTTCAGAATCCCAAACGATATCTGATAAGGTCTGATGAAAATTATCGAACTTGGAGGTGATCCCTTGACTATAATTGATCCTTCAAGAAGGATCAAAAGTCCTTATGGTTTTGACAAAACACTTTGCTCCACCCAAGCGGAGTCAAACTCAATCAACAAACATCCACTCAATTTCAAACAAGTTTGTATCAAATAAGGTCTCCAATCAAGTTTCCTTGATTGGAATGTCCAAGTATGATCATGGAGCCAAGTGCACATATGTTATGCATTGGTTTTCCCCATACTTGGTCACCGTAGTGATTATTATCTCGTCAACCTATTTTCTCAAGGGATGCATTGACATTTTGAGAAATTAAGTTGATCCTAGCATCTCACCCCATTTCTAGCAAACAAAAACGTTTTATTGAACCTTATAGTTTATGTGAGATGTCCCCAAGTTACCCAATTGTTGCCAACAATTCAAATTAATCATGAAGGGTTTTGAATACATTTCAATCCTACGAAGCACGACACATTCCCAACTCCCATCTTAAGAAACTAAATTCATTCTCGGGAAGTAGTTTAGTGAAAATGTCCGCTAGATTTGATTTGGACTCGACATATGAGAGTACAACATCTCCTCTAGCAACATGATCTCTAATGAAGTGGTGACGCACTTCAATATGTTTAGTCCTAGAGTGATGGACTGGATTCTTTGTTAGGTTAATTGTGCTTATGTTGTCACACAACACTTGCACACCCTTGTAAGTCAATCCATAGTCCTCTAGAGTATGAATCATCCACAACAATTGTGATATACTCTCTCCCATGGCGATATATTCTACCTCGGTCGTGGAGAGAGCAACACAATGTTGCTTCCGACTTGACCAACTAACTAGTGATGAACCTAGGAATTAGCAACCCCCACTTGTGCTTTAGTTGGAATCAGTGTAGCCAATTAGGTCAAATGATTCGGTACGAGGGTACCATAGACCAATACCAATTGTGCCCTTAAGGTATCTTAAAATTCTCTTGACAGCAATTAAGTGAGATTCCTTGGCACAGACTTGATACCTAGCGCACATACCCACAGCAAAAATGTATATCAGGTCGACTGGCTGTGAGGTATAGCAGACTACCAATCATGCTCCGGTATTGAGTTAGGTCAACAGGTTTACCACTCTCATCCTTGTCTAATTTTGTGTTTGTAGCCATGGGAGTGGTAACTTCCTTCGAATCACTCATGTTAAATTTTCGAAGCATTTCTTGAGTATACTTTGATTGATGCACATGGATTCCATCCTAGGTTTGTTTGATTTCGAGTCCAAGGAAGAAAGTCAACTCTCCCACTAGACTCATTTCAAATTCATTCTCCATGTGTCCAATAAACTCATTTAAATAGCCCTTGTTGTTTGAGCCACAAATTATGTCATCGACATATACTTGGGCTACAAATATATTGTCACCATCTCTTCGTAGAAATAGTGTAGGGTCTATTTGGCCTCTAACAAAACCTTTCTCAATAAGAAATGTCGACAACCTTTCATACCAAGCTCGGGGTGCTTGTTTAAGGCCGTAGAGCGCCTTCTTGAGCTTGAACACGTGGTTTGGAAATTCGGTACTCTCAAACCCCGGAGGTTGTTCGACATAGACCTCTTCTCTTATTAAACCATTTAGGAAGGCCGATTTGACATCCATTTGATATAGCTTGAAACCACGATGTGCTGCAAATGCAAGCATCAATCGGATGGACTCTAATCGTGCCACGGGAGCATAGGTCTCATCATAATCAAGGTCTTCTACTTGACTGTAGCCCTTGGCTACTAATCGTGCCTTGTTTCTTATGATTTCTCCCTTATGGTTCAATTTATTTTTGAAGACCCATTTGGTTCCAATAATGGTGGTCTTCTTGGGTCTAGGGACTAAGTCCCAAACTTGACTTCTTTCGAATTGACCTAGTTCATCTTGCATGGCAATGATCCAATCGGGATCATCTAATGCTTCGTCAATTTTTCTAGGTTCAATTTCGAAATTAGGGCAACTTCATTAGCCTCATTCCGGAAGAATGATCTAGTCCTAACCCCATGATGGATGTCTCCAACAATCTGGTCTTGGGGATGGCTAGAGGCTAACCTAGTTGTCCTAGGAGTTGGTGGTGCTTCTTGAATGGTTTCACTAGACACCGGCTCAGCCTCTGGATCCGGCTGATCGATGGGTTGTCTAGGCTCACCGTCATCAGACTCATCACCATCATCAACAACATTTGGACTTTCATCCAAACCCAGTTGCCTGAGTTCGAATTGATCTTCTGGTTGATCATTTGCTTTTGGAATTTCTTCAAAGACAACATCAGAAGATTCTTCAACCAATCTAGACTTCTTGTTGTAGACTCGGTAGGCTTTGCTAACAAGGGAGTACCCGACCATTATCCCTTCATCAGCCTTTGCCGTGAACTTTCCAAGGTGGTCCTTGGTGTTTAAGATGAACACCTTACAACCAAACACCCTAAGATGTTTAACGTAGGTGGTTTTCCAAACCAAAGCTCATGAGGAGTCTTTCCTAAGAATCTATGGATGAGGACTCGGTTTTGCACATATCAAGCTGTGTTTATAGCTTCGGCCCATAAGTAACTCGGTAGTGAGTACTCATTGAGCATGCTTCGTGCAGCCTCTTGTAAGACCCGGTTCTTCCTCTCTACAACACCATTTTGTTGTGGTGTTCTAGGAGTGGAGAACTCGTGTCTATATCCTCTATCTTGACAAAACTCTAAAAATCGTTGGTTTTGAAATTCACCTCCATGATCACTTCTAATTGTTTTAATGGTTGATGATTTTTCATTTTCAACTCTTCTACAAAATGAAATAAAAACATCTAAAGTTTGGTCCTTATGTTTTAGAAAGTATGTCCATGTATATCTAGTAAAATCATCAATGATAACAAAATAATATCTACTACCATTCAAGGATATAATGGTGCTACAATCAAACAAGTCCATATGAAGTAAATCCAATGCGGTAGAAGTACTTACAGTGCTTTTACCTTTATGTGCAGATTTTGTTTGCTTACCCATTTGACATGCATCACAAATCTTTTCTTTTTCATACTTGATGCTTGGTAAGCCACGAACTAAACCCTTGTTGGCTAACTTCCAGATATTCTTCATGTTCACGTTGCTAGTCTCCGGTGCCAAAGGGTGGACTCATTTTCTCTTGACATGAAACACTTAGCAAAGGCATTAGTAGCACTTTTAAACGAAACTTGATAAATGATATCTACTCTTGTTCCTACTAGTACCGTGTCAACATTGTCATGTTGTTTAACTAGACATTGACTTGATTGGAAATCAATTGTGTAACCCGCATCACACAATTGACTGATACTTAGGAGATTAAATGTCATCCCCTTGACTAGAAGAACATTCTTAATCCTAAGACATTCGGATATTTGAATGTCTCCTATTCCTATGACCTTAAGATTACCATTGTTACCAAATGAAACATTATCTCTACTTTTTCTTTGGAGGGTAGTGAATAATGATCTATCCCCGGTCATGTGTTTGGAGCACCCACTATCAACGAACCAAGTTGATAGATGCTCCCCCTCAATCACAACCTACACAATTCAAAAAATAGAAGATTTAGGTACCCAAACCTTGGGACCTAAAGCACCTACTAGGCAAGACTTAGACACTCATGCCTTGACTACCTTTCTTTGAACCTTAGGTGTTTTAGATTGTCTAACATCAGTCCTAGACATTAAGGACACAAATGATGGTTCTTTAGGTCGGTAACTAATACCGGCCCTATTGTAGACTGCCCTTTAGGCATTTAGAATCATGTCTAACGTTTTTGAGCTTGTTGAGAATTTCTCAAGAACACTCTTGAGCCTCTCAACTTCACTCTTCAAAGATTTATTTTCATCCTCAAGCATCTCAACATGTAAATCATCTACATCCTCATCCCTAGAGGATTTTAACTGTTTAACTTCTAATTGCAGTGATTTAACCTTAATTTTTGACTTTTTCAACAAATCGGTTAAGCATGCAATTGTTCTATATCATTTTTCAAGTTTGGGAGTGATTACCTCTTCATCATCCGAAGATGATGAAGCCGCGTTTGATGAGTCACTCGATTCATCACTGCTTTCTTGATCTTCAATGCCATGAGTGCCACATCCGTGTACTCTTCTCATCCTTCTCCTCATCAGATGAACTTGAGGAGGATTCATCCCATGTGGCCTTCAAGGCCTTCTTCTTCTTCTTGGATTTATCCTCCTTCTTTTTGAGCTTTGGGCAGTCCTTCTTGAAGTGCCCTTTCTTACTACATTCATAGCAAGTAATATTAGCCTTATCAAGCTTAACTTCACTTGGGTTACCTTTACCCTTGAAGCGCCGACTCTTTCTCATTATTCTTCTAACAAAATTTGCCATCTCAGAGGATGAAGACCCACTGCCATCTTCCTCGGACTCGGATTCAGATTCGGATGAAGATGAAAATGAAGAGACCTCCTTCTCCTTCTTCTTCTCCTTTTTCTTCTTGTTGGTCCTTTCCCCTGCAAATAAGGCAATCCCCTTCTCCTTGGGGCCTTTGTTAGCCATCTCATGTAGCTCCATTTCATAAAATAAATTATCTAGTTTTACAATTGATAAGTCCTTGGAAACTTTGTAGGCATCCACCATGGATGACCACAAAGCATTCCTTGGGAAAGCTTTTAACACATACCTTACAAGGTCGCGGTTCTCGACCTTTTAATCAATAGAGTGGAGACCATTGAGGACTTCCTTGAACCGACAATGTAATTCACTCACCGTTTCATTCTCCTTTATGGAGAGGTTTTGTAGTTGGTTGAGGAACAAGTCCCTCTTGGCGATTCTTGAATCTCGGGTTCCCTCATGAAGTTCAATAATTTTATTCCACAAATCTTTTACACTTGTAAAGGGACCAACCTTGATGAGTTGGTCTTTGTTCATGCCACATTGTAAGGTCACCACCGCCTTCGCGTCGGCTTCACTCTTCCGAGTTTGCTCAGCCGTCCAACGCCAAGATTCCAATTCTTTTCCTTCATCATCCTTTGGAGGGGAAAAACCCTCCTTCACAGTGAACCATGTGTTGATGTCCATCTTTAGGTAGTACTCCATCTTCGATCTCCAATATTGAAAATCTGCTGCATCGAAGAAGGGAGGTCGGGTGGTGGAAAAACCTTCTCTCAAAGTCATTGTAGTTGACTCTCGGTTGTTAATCCGCTTGAACAGAGCCCCAAGCTCTGATACCACTTGTTGGAACTTGGATGACTAGAGAGGGGGGGGGGTGAATGTAGCCAGACACTTGAACTTAAGCACTTTTTAAGTTTTCTACACTTAAACGTTTAGTAGCACAGCAGAAGCAATAAAAACAGAGTATGCAGAATTTAAACCCTAAGCTAAGAACAACCACCAAATGCTAACAAAGAGGATTTACAAGGTTCGGGGATAACTTGCCCCCACTCCTTGGCGTGCCCGTAAGGTGGGCGATCCCTTGATCGTAGGCAGATCAAGTCCCAGAAAATCCGGATAAGATGCAACCTCCTTCTCGGTGGAGTAACCTCTCCACAGTGTTTCAAGATAGATCAAGTATAAAGTACAGGAAACACAAGAAGGATCCTACTTAGCACTTAGAACCACAAGAACACAAGCAAACTTCTCCCGAGCTCCACTCAACGCAGATCTCACGCAAGAACTCCCTTCTTCGTGTCTTCTCGCTGATGGACTCGCCAAGCTTCTTGCTTCTTCTTTCAAGTGCTCAAGTAACATAAGGTTGCTTCAAAGATCACAGTTGCTTGCTCAAGATGATGGAACAGAGTTGTCGCAAGAGCACACTATCAGATGTCGCAAGAACACAAGTTGTAACATTACTGAGACTTGTTTGCCACCAAGTGCTTAAGTCTCAGCTCACTAATCGCCAGGTCACCACCTCACTGCAGCCTCCAGCTGCTCACCTGCAACAGCCAGCTACCATGAGCTCTCGTGGACTCCCTGAGCTTCCCTCAGCCAAGCCCCAGTCAGCAGCTCCAGCATTGCCAGCATCCGTTGCACCCTGAGATGGAAAACGGACAAACCTGCGATAGTGAAAACCTTCATTTGACTTCCCTTGGATGATCCCTGAGTCACCTGCACACTTAGCAGCTCATTAGGGCAGCAAATCAACAGAAAATCAAAGTATCAGAAGGTTAGAGCAAATATCAGCAATGTATCAGAAAAAGCAGATGCGAACAGACGCGATCAGAGCGTCTGACAGTGCATTTGAATTAAAGTGATCAGTCACCAGACCGATCAGAATGATCCCAGACCGATCAGGCTCCAGCCGATCGGTCCCCAGTGAGAAACCTAGGATTGCAAGCTCATATGATCGGTCACCCTGACCGGTCACCAGATCGGTCACCAAACCGATCCAGAAATCTGCTTGCCACAATCCCACCTGAAACACACTGCTGATCGGTTACCAAACCGATCAGGACACTCCTTGACCGATCAGGCTCCAGTCTGATCGGTCAGGGTTGGAATCCTCACGACAGTTGATCGTTCAGATTGATCGATCAAGGTTTCTCCCTGATCGGTCACCAGACCGATCAGGAGTCGAATAGTAGGTTTACCAAAGTTACTGGAAGCTCCCTGATCGGTCACCAGACCGATCAGACATCGCTGGATTGGTCACCAGACCGATCCACGAGGGAACTTCGTGCCAACTTCCCTGATCGATCACCAGACCGATCTGGGCAAGGCCAAACCCACTCAAAGTCAAGAGAATTGGCTCCTAGCCTCTCCTGACTCGTGCTCAGTCCCTCGGACCAAGACTCCGTGCCCAGCTTCACTCACCAGGACTTCAGTCAACCTGACTTCACTCACCAGGACCTGACTTCACTCACCGGGATTTCCAATCACCTAACCCTCCGAGTTAGGAATTTCCACACCTAGCCCTCCAAGCCAGGACTTTTCCACACCTAACCCTCCAAGTTAGGATTTCATCCACCTAGCCCTCCAAGCTAGGACTTTTCCAACACCTAGCCCTACAAGCTAGGACTTTTCCAACACCTAGCCCTCCAAGCTAGGATTTTACCACACCTAACCCTCCAGGTTAGGATTTTTCACACCTAGCACTCCAAGCTACGATTTTCCCACACCTAACCCTCCAGGTTAGGATTTCATCCACCTAGCCCTCTAAGCTAGGACTTTTCCAACACCTAGCCCTACAAGCTAGGATTTTACCACACCTAACCCTCCAGGTTAGGATTTTTCACACCTAGCCCTCCAAGCTAGGATTTTCCCACACCTAACCCTCAAGGTTAGGATTTCATCAAACCTAGTCCCACTAGGTATGCCTAGTCCATGACCAGGACTTAATCATAATCATCTCATCAACTTAAACTAAAATTGGTGTCAACACCAAAATAACAATCAGGGTCAGACTGTATCAACATGATTGATAGCTCAACAAGATTTTAGATCCTATGGGACACGTGGATTTTATAGGATTCTATCACATTATAAGTTTTCCCTTCAAGTCTTGTCGAAAGAGAGATAGTTCGACTAACTAGACTATGCTAAGTTGTCATCTTCTTTCCTTTTCAAAATGTTGAGATGAGGTGTTGGTATGTCAATGGGATAGCTAGCTGGGTCCTGGTCATTGGGGAGAGGAAGCATTGCCTTTAATGAACGTGAGATGCCAGATCACATATCACACGTATGATTGGCACACTATACCGCAACATCAATGGGTGGCGTGCGGTATTTGCCTTGGGTTACGAGAGCACCTTACAACTTTAATTACGAAGGCATGTGGTGGTGTCACTGTTTGACACAATCCTGGATCTGACAATGGTGGTGCATTAGCACCTATTTAGTCTTTACATTTGATTGTTGTATTTGAACCGTTACGGAAATTGATTCGTCACATTGTAACTTATCACTGTTGCACTTTTAATAAGGAGAGAGCATGTTGTGATCCCAATGACTTCGACTGGGCAATTCAATAGTTGTGGCAAGATTGTTGTGCAATCTTCTTTATGTCAAAGTTGACTAGTTTGACTAAGCTCAGGTGAGCTTGGGTTTCGATGTTTGATAATGATATTTGTGTTGGGACCGGTAGGAGAGCTAGAGGGGGGGGTGATTAGCTCCGATTTGTTTGTAGATGATTTGTCGCCGCGAAAGACTTCAAGCAATGCTAACACTAAGGATTGACTTGGTATCCACTTCCTTGAGGTGACTAATTCAAGGATCCACTCTCCTCACTCTCTCATACACTATGAAAGATCTCCTTTTTGAGGTGAAGAAACCTCTACAAGCTTTCAAGAAGATACAACAAGAATCCAAGCAAATACAAAATGAAATCTTACAAGATTTATAATGATAAGCTCTCTTTGCTTTCCTTGCTATCTTCAAGCTTGATATCGCCTATAGAACTTTGTAAGTGCAGCAACACTAAGCCCCAAAGCTTCTATCGAAATGGCGTGGAAGGAGGAGGAGAAGTGCCGCAAGAGCCCGTGAAGAGAGTCACTTCAAACCTGCGTGAAAACCCTATATACCCGACGCCTAGGGTTTCCTATTCGATTACGCAATCGATTACCACGTCAGACTTAGCCGTTCAACGGCTAGTTTTTGAACCTTAATCGATTAGCCAATCGATTAAAAACAACCTTAATCGATTGCTGAACCCTATAGTTTTCACCGAACCATCTCTCTTTTTGATTTCATACTGAAATTTACCAAATGTACTTATAAAAGTATTCCAAGGGGCTAGAGATTGGTAGGTTACTCAAAATTGGGTTATCAGACTGAAAACAGACAGTTTTAGTCTTACCAATCGATTGGTGTTGGAAACCAATCGATTAGGCTATACCGTAATCGATCAACCGATCGATTACAGCTGCCCTTAATCGATCGACTGATCGATTACGGCTACCCTTAATCGATCAATGGGTCGATTACACGAGCTTCTGTGCTCGCAGATAGGGTTAACAATCGATTGACCAATCGATTGAAGTATCCTAATCGATCACCTGATCGATTGAGAGTTTCTGATTTTTGAAAATACATTCAGTCTGAATTTCAAAAACTCCTTAATAATTCTACAAAATTTAGAAAATTTTGAAATTTTGTGTAGACATTATTTATAACATATACTATCAAGGAAAAATAATTTTATATGAAAATACCTTCCTTTTTTCAAACATTGACACAAAAATGAAAATCATTGAAATAGTTCAATGTTTCACTCTATTTTGTATCCAATTTATCAATGATGAGATCTATCAAAAGATAGTCTTCACCAAGGTTTTCCAAGATAGTTTGAAATAGTTTTTTTTAAAAAAATAATTTCCAACCATGTTCCCTGGGCTAAATGCATATGACTTGTACATTAGCTTTCCCAATGATTGAAGTTCATTTATATTCATATTTTGATGAGCCTAAAACTCACTAACTTGAGTTTTATTCATCACCCTAACATCTCACTTGTTTCTAAGGTGTCTCAAAAACACACACAAGTCAAACTTATGGTCTTGGTGAGATGTGAAAGTCATGTTCTCCCTAATCTAAGGGTTCATGCATTTCTACCTAGGCATTATAAACTTTGATCATTCACCTAGTATATCAATTAATGTCAATGTCCTTAATTTGAATGATAATTAAATTAATGCATGATTATGACTATGACATGCATCATATGAGAATTAACCCAATATTATAACTAGATAATGCATATATGACATGACATGTAATATTTACATAATAAAATATGAATGATGGATTATGATGTCATGGCATGTGATAGGGCATACAAAATATGACATAGTAGCACAAAAGAAAATACCTAGATTTCCTATCTAAGTATCAATAACTCATCGCTGAGCCATTGATAATCCTAATTTTATCCCTACTTTTTAAGATAATGCCAAAACTCCCCAACTTTGCCTATCTTTGGATTCTAACCTAGTTGTGCCTACTTTATTAGGTTTAATCTTTCAAAAATAAAGTATGGCACAAATTTTACTCCTCCTAGAGTAAACAAATGACTCCTTCATTTTCAAGGGTAATAACTCCTTGAAAATGTTCCAAAGTGTCAACTTCATCAAGGTTAGGTTAACTACCCTTCTAATTTGAGTTGACACTCCCAAGACCTATCTAGGGTGTGACGAACACACTCTTAGGAACCCAAAATCTATTGGTGTTCCTTGGGTGTTCTAGGTATTCACTAGGGATAACTTCCCTTGATACCTTCCTAATGACTCTTCTAGGCTTCTCCGAAGCCTTAGTCATATTAGTCTTGTCTTGGTCAATTCTAGGGATGACTTCCCTTGTGGCCTTGGCTTGACTCCTTGACCTAGATTGAGTTTCATACCTATATGGAACTCTATGATAGGATTGACCATCATCCTTGGTTTTAGGTTTGTATCCCAAACCTTTCTTGCTCCTAGAGGGTCCTTGATTTCCTAAATCTAGGTTTTGAATTTTTGATCCCTTAAATAGATTTTCTATTCTTTTGAGGGATTTTTCTAATGTCTCAAGTTTTGACCTCAAAACTTGATTTTCAATCATTACTTTCTCAAGGCTTGGTTCTCTAAGATTGCCTTGGTGATTATTCTTCTTGGCCTTATTTTGGGTAGGTCTACCCTTAAATGATCTAAAATCCTCCCTATCCTTAGATGTGGTAGATCTAGCATAGAAGACTTTATATTTTTCCTTAGGTTTTTCATACCTCCTATTTTCATGATAAATAGCATTAAAATGATAATATTTATTTTTAACATGCATATTATCATGATTTAAATAAATATCATTTCCTAATGGTACCTTAATCTTGCTCTTGGAGGCTCCCCCTTGATTTGAGCTCCTCCTTTTTACCTTGGTCGGATCATTCCCCTTTAGACATTGATTTCGATAGTGTCCCTTTTGTTTGCATGAGAAACACACAATGTGCTTCTTATCCTTCTTTGCCATGGGACCGACCTCCTTTGGCTTCTCCTTGGTCTTGGGTGCCACTTGCACTATCTTCTTGACCAATTTGGGACACTTACTCTTATAGTGCCCTTTTTCCCTACACTCAAAGCAAATGATATGATCTTTATTTTTACAAATTGAAATTTTTATACCTTTGGTTGTAGGGGTGACACATTCTTCCTCTTCATTGACATTGGAAAATGATGTTGAAGTCTCTTCTTGTTCCGGCGTCAATGTCAAATTTTGCTCTTCTTCAATCCTTGAAGTAGAAACTTTTTGAATTTCCTCCTCGGATGTTGAGCATCACTCAACTTCCGAATCCTCTTCATTTGATGAATCTCCCTCTTCGGATTTGTCTTGATACGGTCCAGTGGAGGGATCTTCATGAAGCTTTGCCAATTTGCTCCAAAGCTCTTTGGCATCTTTAAATTCTCCAATCTTGTCCAAGATGGTGCTCGGCAAAAGATTTACCAATAATTTGGTCACTTTGTCGTTGGCCTCGCATCTCTTGATTTGCTCCTCATTTCATTTGCTTTTCTTGAGGAGCTTCCCTTTGGTGCTTGAGGAGCTTCAAAACCCTCGATTAGAGTAAACCATTGCTCTATCTCCATCATGAAGTAATTTTCAATCTTTGACTTCCAAAGACCGAAATTTGCCTTGTCGAATGGTGGAGGGGCCTGGGTGTCGTAGCCAAACTCCATTTTTGAAGTTGAACCCTCTTGATGATAACTTCTTGAAATTAGGATTTCTTCCAACTTCTTCTTCTTCCTCTAGCTCTTGCCCTCTTGGCGATGAGTCCAAAGAAGAGCAACCTCGCTCTGATACCACTTGTTGGGAGCGGTAGGAGAGCTAGAGGGGGGGGTGATTAGCTCCGATTTGCTTGTAGATGATTTGTCACCGTGGAAGACTTCAAGCAATGCTAACACTAAGGATTGACTTGGTATCCACCTCCTTGAGGTGACTGATCCAAGGATCCACTCTCCTCACTCTCTCGTACACTATGAAAGATCTCCTTCTTGAGGTGGAGAAACCTCTACAAGCTTCCAAGAAGATACAACAAGAATCCAAGCAAATACAAAATGAAATCTTACAAGATTTACAATGATAAGCTCTCTTTGCTTTCCTTGCTATCTTCAAGCTTGATATCGCCTATAGAACTTTGTAAGTGCAGCAACACTAAGCCCCAAAGCTTCTATCGAAATGGTGTGGAGGAGGAGGAGAAGTGCCGCAAGAGCCCGTGAAGAGAGCCGCTTCAAACCTGCGTGAAAACCCTATATACCCGACGCCTAGGGTTTCCTAATCGATTACCCAATCGATTACCACGTCAGACTTAGCCGTTCAATGGCTAGTTTTTGAACCTTAATCGATTAGCCAATCGATTAAAAACAACCTTAATCGATTGCTGAATCGATTCAGCACCCTTCTGTTCTCTCGCATAAACAACAGTAATCGATCACCCGATCGATTACCAGACCCTGTAATCGATTGACCAATCGATTACAGAACCTCTTAATCGATTGATCAATCGATTAAGAGAGAGCTGAATCGATTGCCCAATCGATTCAGTCACCTTCTGTTCTCGCATCTAACCTCTCTCAATCGATTACCTAATGCATTACAACCCTCCTTAATCAATTGGCTAATGCATTAAGGTCCTCCTTAATCAATTGGCTAATGCATTAAGACCCTTCTTAATCGATTACTCAATGCATTAAGGTTCACCTTAATCAATTGGCTAATGCATTAAGGTCCTCCTTAATCAATTAGCTAATGCATTAAGACCCTTCTTAATCGATTACTCAATGCATTAAGGTTCACCTTAATCGATTAGCTAATCGATTAAGAACCTTTCTGTTCTAACTAAACAACAACCCAATCGATTACCTAATCGATTTCTCAACCCTAACCTGCTTAGCTCAAGTCTAGGGTTCCTTTATCTAACCACGGTCAACCGAGACCCGTTAGGACTTTCCTTTGCCTAGTTTCTAACTAAGACTTTTCTTGTGCCAACATACGATCTCCCCGATCCACCTGGACTTCACCTAGTCCCACTAGGTGTGCCTAGTCCCACTAGGTCTTTTCCGATGCCAGCGTGCGATCTCCCCGATCCACCTAGACTTCACCTAGTCCCACTAGGTGTGCTTAGTCCCACTAGGTCTTTTTACATGCCAGCGTGCGATCTCCCTGATCTACCTGGACTTCACCTAGTCCCACTAGGTCTTTTCAGTCAAGTCTCCAGTCAACCTTGACCCACTTGACATCATACGATATTCAAACATTATATGTCATTCAAACATCATTATCAAACATCGAAATATCCATCTTTAAGCTTACCAAGCTTATCAGACATAAGCTCACCCGAGCCTAGTCAAACTAGGTCAACCCTGATCTAACAAGATTGCACCAATAGTTTGGACGATTTGTGAGACAAGTCAAGTAGGTAAGGTTGATTGAAGACCTTGATATGTGAAATTCTAATCATGGTTAGGCAAAAGGAAGTCCTAGTGAGACTAGACAGACCTAGTTGCGAACTAGGTGAAGTTCAAGGTGGGTTAACTGAGAGCTAAACATTTGGCATGAGAGAAGCCCTAGTTAGGAACTAGGTAAGAGTAAGTCCAAGTCGGTCAAGGGTTGACCAGACATTTAACAAGGGAAATCTAGACTTGTGATTAGACAAGTTAGTGTGCCAATGATCGATTGGCTAATTGACTAGGTAATCGATTATGAGTTATTTCTTGTGAGAAGCAGAATTGCCCGTAATCGATTGGTGATAGATTAAGGGAATGATCGATTGGTGGGTTTGTGTCGCGAAAACAGAAGCCCTCATAATTGATTGGGTGGTTGATTAAGGGCTGCCCAATCGATCAGGTGATTGATTGGTGGTCGTGTTGCGTGAGAGCATAGAAAAGTGATGAATCAATTGGGTAATCTATTAAGAACTACTTAATCGATTGGGTGATTGATTAAGCTTTAAAAATAGCCGTTGAACGACTAGATCTGATGTAGTAATCGATTAAGGAACTCTAGGTCCCGGGTGTATAGGATTTTCACGCAGGTTGAAGCGACAACTCTTCCCTTTTCTCTTAGCCCATTCTTGTGAGGTCTTGGGGACAAAGTGTTGTTGCATATTCAAGCATCAAGAAGCGATTTCAAGCTAGAAGAAAGTCAGAACAGTAAGAGATCATTGTTATAAATATTATAAGGTTTTTATTTTGTATTTACTTGTTCTTGGTGTATTTTCTTTGAGAGCTTGTACGAGACTTCTCCGCTTCAAGAAAGGAGATTATTCAATGGATGTGAGTGTGAGGAAGAGTGGACCCTTTGATTAGTCACTTCAAGGAGGTGAATACTAAGTAAAGACAAAGGTGTTAGTGATTGCTTGAAGTTTCCGCTGTGGCAAATCATCGACGGAGCGATCGAAGCCATTCATCTCCCCTTCTAGCTCTTGATGCGTCCTAACAAAGATTTTGCTGTATTTTTCTCATCATTTAACGGTTTGGTGGGCTGACACGACAATTTTACCATGCCTCCGCCAAGGTATATTAGGTCATTGAAAGGATCACCTCTTTCATTCACTCTCGCTTGCTTTTGTGTCTTGGTCCATTAGTAACCTCCAACTTTCAACGATATCGTAAGTTTGTTGTTTCTTCTTTCCCTATCCTTAACCCTTTGAATTTCCCCTCTCCCTTTTGCCTTTAAATCCATGGTCACTAACAACTTGTTAGACCTTTGGTATCAGGCCCAACGGACTATCTACACAAGAGGTGCAGAATTGCAGCTCCAGTTGCAATTTAACATCCCCACCGATCACAAGCTCCATATCCCAATGCTAGAGCACTAGACACACAAGCCACCTATATATGGGTTACATTACCTGTTTCCGGTGGCAACTATTCTGTGGCCTAAGGTTTTCCATTCTCCCCTTTCTTCAAAACTTGGCCATTTGTTTCCAACTCAATTTATTCCAATTCTCCCCTAACTAGTATCATCTGATTTGTGGTGCCATCATTATCTATCACTATACCACATCCCTCTTAACCTAATATTCTTCCATTCCTTCTTTTATCCCCGACGCGGAGAACTTGGGGCATTCTACTTCGCGGCCCAGTCGGAGATGCAATTTCCTGAGTGAGTACCCCAATCCTCACACAAGGAGTGAAAGGGTCGCATCATTTATGTCAAGCCTCCACAACCATAAACATGGTCAATTGCTTGGCAATCCGACCTATCGACTCAACCACCACTCAGATAATATAACTCAGAGTGAGCGTACCTAGAGGCAATTGAGAACTTGTGCGACTTGAAGATCAATATCAATCATGTGGTATAGAACGAGGTGCTACTTTACTGGGCTAGATTGAGCCTGAATCCAGTTCCACTGGACGACCAACTAAGTAAGACATCACTTTGGTAAAGTTTTCCCTTGTACTGACTAACTTTTCTTGTCTTTGCAGATCATGTTTAATACCTCAATGAACAAAAAATTGAAATGGAACATGACTTTAATGGATGACATATGGACCCCTGAGGATGTCATCGAGGGATTACCAAGATTGCCGCCACCCTGTGCCTTCTGTGGTGGATGGGTTTGCTATGGTCATAGCCAAGACTTTTGAGGTTGTAGCTAAGACAAGGATTTCTGCCCTTGAAGTGCCGGAACCTGTTATTGCTAAGACGACGATCTCGGTCATCAAGTTGGGAGAGTATCCCAAAATAGCAAACCCTACGACCGATACCCAAGTCGAAGTTCAACCGCGGAGGATGGATAGGGCACCCAAATAACTACTGTCTTCTAGTCGAATCCGGATAACTCCAAGTCCAAGCCAAGCTAAGAAATGATAGAAGTTGATAGCTGAAATCGAGACCTCATAAAAGCGAAAATCGGTCGAATCTCCAAAGGAAAGCATCTTGGCACCATGATCAATAAGGAGCTGCCCTCCTAAGGCAATTGCCAAAGTAAAAAAATCGAGATTCCCAAGGAAAGCACTAAAGGAAAAGCTAAGGTTCTTGAGGCAAGTGCTAAAGGAAAAATTGAGACGTCTAGGGTCTTGGATGCCCCTTTTGCTATTGGCAAATCCACTGTTCTATCATACGAGCAAGTGCTTTCAAATTTAAGGAGTACAACATAACACCATACCTTTTCATCGTCTGAGCCATCGGAACTGGGCTCTGGCTTTGCCCTGCAACCGTTGAATCCCCAAGTTAACTCTAAAGAGAGAAAACATAAGTTGAAACATTCTGTGAAGAGGCTCCATCAGTATGAGATTGAGATCCCGCCAAGCATTGATCTGAATGTAGGATCGGTGGTGTCGATAGGGGGTGAATATCGACTTGTACTTTCTTTCGTCTTTGAGTCGTTCGTTCGTTCAACTTCGTAACAGAGTTGTTAGTAGCACAACGGAATAATAAATAAAGAGAAAACACACAACACAAATAAGCTGGATTTTTACTTGGTTTCCAACCCCCCAGGGTCAATACGTCTAAGGCATAATTATGGATAGCGCCCATCCACTAGTGGTCTCTGTTGGTGCAGGAAGCACCATATCGAACCTTATTTTGATATTGACAAAGGATTCAAAGTTAAGTGTTATTTGTTATCTAATATGCTCATAAAGTGTGCAGGAAACAAAGTCCTAGCGAAGGACTGCTAGGCACTTGGCGAAGGACTGCCAGGAAACAAAGTCCTAGCGAAGGATTGCTAGGCACCTAGCGAAGGACTGCAAGGCACCTAGCGAAGGACTGCTAGGCATCGAAACCCTAAGACCTGGCGAAGGGCTGCTGGGCATCTAGCGAAGGGATGCTAGGAGTCGAAGACCTAGCGAAGGATTGCTAGGCACCAGGCGAAGGACTGCTTGTAACCGAAGACCTAGCGAAGGACTGTTGGGCACCAGGCGAAGGACTGCTTGGTACTGGGCACCAGGCGAAGGACTACTTGGTACTGAAGACCTGGCGAAGGACTGCTAGGCACCTGGCGAAGGACAGCTGGGCAAAAGTCCAACCGGAGGAGCTGGTTGGCAATAGGTAAATTCTCCTGAGAGGAATAGGTGATGACGCGTTCCCTGTCGAGGGAACAGTAGGCGTCGGTTCGACCTAGGGCTCCATTTTGGAGACCCAAAGTCAGAACCAAGACAGCTAAGGCTGTATAAACCTAATATTTTATTGCTTTGTGTTGTTTTGGACTAACCTTGGATGCAGGACCGAAGGAATGTGTTTCTGCAGCTCAGAATGCCCCAAAGGAGAGGGGCAAGCAGTTGGGCAGGGCACCCCCAGTGTCCCGGGCGCCCCCAAGGTCAAGGCAAAACAAGTTAAGCAAGAAAACACTTCGGAAGCTCACTGGGGGGGCGCCCCCATCCTCCCGGGCGCCCCCGTGCTCCCGAGCACCCCGGATGCTCCGGGCGCCCCGGGCTCAAGCCAACGAAGCGGATAGAGTCAAGCCAGTGAGAAGCCAGCGGACCGAGTCAACCCGGGCGCCCCCTGCGTCCCGAGCGCCCCCGGTCAAACCTCAGCTCGATCCTGGAGGGATAACGGCTGACCGAGAGTTTACCGGATCAGGTGATACGTGGAGGGCGCCCCCAACGTCCCGGGCGCCCCCAGGTTCACTATATAAAGGACTCGACCCCCAAGCCTTCTTAACACATCTTTCCAACGCTACTACGCTCTTCGACTCAAGCGCTCTGCTCCAGAAACCTTCCATCTCGAAATTGAAGTGCCGACGACGACCTTACGCACTGAAGTACGATCCATACCAGGCGTCGATCACGAAGAGTAACTTTGTTTTCTTTTACTGCAAAATTTCTGTACCATTCTCTGTAAAACACTTTGCGCATTATAGAATTGCCCGCAGTAAACAGTCAAGGACCGTGGGCCTTGGAGTAGGAGCCGACCGCGACTCTGAACCAAGTAAATCCTTGTGTTCGTGTCTTTTTTTATGTTTTTAATTTCCGCTGCTTATTCTCTTAACGTGTTATCCAAAAACATTTAACGATATTCACCCCCCCTCTATCGTTCTTCTCGATCCAACAGTCTCCTTTCCTAAAATTTTTTGGAGGGGGAGAAACCCGTATATAGTTTTTGGTACAAGCACAATCATGATAATGAAATAAACACAACTTGTAAGTAAATGCAAACCAATAGAAAAGATGATCCCAACTAATCCAGAAGTCCAAAGCATTGCGCACTTCCTCCTGGAGCCTCCTTGATCGCAGAGCTTCGTCTTTAACACTTTTTCTTCGCAGGGAATGAGTAAACAGACGAAAAGATTGATCTACTAAATTGAGGGGGCGAGACCCCTTATATAGCAAACATCCGGGTGCCCTAGAACCTATAGAGGCACCTCGAAGGTGGTCGAAACTGATCCAGCCAGCGAACAACACACAGGGGATAAAATCTGCCTTCTTGGGCACCTGGGATGGGGGGCGCCTCCATACCCATAGAGGCGCCTCACCAAGAGGCCGCTTGGGAGGATGGGGGCGTCCGGAAGCCCCTTTTCCAAGTCTTGTTCGTTTGCGTTTGCTCTCCTATCTTGCCCCTAGCTCTAGGTTCCTGCAAGACAAACAAACAAAAGACAAGCAAACAATCCTAAGCCTAAATACTGTAAGTCTAATTGATAGCTAGAGCTGTCTGGTTCTGACTTTGAATTTCAAATAAAATCCTAGGTTGAACCGACGCCTACTATTTCCTCTTCCGGAGAACGCGTCCTCACCTACTCCACTCTGGAGAAGTTACCTTTTTCCAACCGGGACCTCTGGTTGGACTTTTTCTTAGCCTCCGAGACTCCCGGATCTGGAGACGTCCGATCCTTGACGCGTCTCTACTTCTGTCTGTAGTCCTCGCTCGGCTAAGTCTTCTGCCCAATTCTCGACCAGGACATCGTGTCTAATTCCTCGAACCAAGACTTCAGTGCCCAACCCTCGGCTAGGTCATCGTGTACAATTCGCGATCAGGACTTCGTACCCAATTCCTCGATCCAGTACTTCGTGCCCAACCCTTGGCCAGGTCTTCCTGTCCAATTTCCCGAACCAAAACTTCGTGCCCAGCTTTACTTACCAAACTTCGCTGTCTTGACAAGGACTTCTTTACTAGTCATCTTAATCCTGACTAGACTTCTTTCTGTCAAACATCAAGTCCTATTTGGCTTATCCCTTGGTCTAACTGACCAATCCTGTTTGGCTAACCCTTGTTCTGACAGACCAAACCTTGGTATATTGTCACACATATTAAATCTAGGTTTGATCACTCTGCCAAACATCAAGTTATGTTTGGCTAACTCTTGGTCAACCTGACCAACCCTGGGTACTAATCATTTTGCCAAACATCAAGTCCTGTTTGATTTAACCCTTGATCACTTTGACCAGACCTTGAAATATTATCAAACATCGAAACACTAGAGGTTGACTATTCATGTCTGATGCTTTTTGTACCAACACTGAACAACTTGAGTGAGGTCCTTACTGCCACCTTTGCTGAGGTATAACCCCTTGTCAGAGTTTAGTTTGTTTAGCAAGTATTATAGCTGAGCTTTCATGTATATGTTTACTTAGAAGGAGCACAAACCCAACTTCATCAAATAGGTTCGGCAGATGGAGGCGTAGTTAACAGAGTTAGCGGGCCAACCAACACGGTTGAGCCCGGAGATGGAGGAGATTCAGGTAGTGTTTGCTACAGATATAGTCGTAGTAAAGGAAACTCTAGCCAAGGCCAAGGCTAGTAGAGTTGAGTTGGAGAAACTACAACAGTAGACTAAGCTTCAGGTCGAGAAAACCCACGAACTGAAGTGGTCCTTGGAGTACGCTAGAGTTGCCGCCACAATTTTAGAGGAGGATATTGTTGAGGCAATCTATGGTCCGTAGAACCATGTGTTTTGATGTTTGGGCAAAGGGTTTAAGTTAAGTTTACCCTTGTGTTTGATGTGTATTTGAGTGTGCAGGTTCTATAGGATACATAAAGATTTAGCTTGATGGTTTCAGGTCTGGTGAAGGATGGTGTATCCGAGGGACGTGGATAAGGCAGGAACAATGAGCCGAGAGAAGCACACTTTAAGGCATATGCAAAGAATGACATGAGGATGAGCTACAGGCTTGTATGCATTCGAAGGACGAGAGCCAAAGCGAAGAAGGCTTGAAGGCAACAGGTTAAGGCTGCAAGAAGAGTCAAGTGAGTCGTGAGGGTTCGAGTGATGAGTGAATGTACTTGTGATGGGAAACCCTAGGTTTAGGATTTTACCAGTCGACTGGTGTGGGATCAGTCAACTGGTAGAGGTCATAAAAAGATCAATCGGCTGATCTTCTGTCCAGTTGACCGGTGTCGACTGAAAATTCGAACGTTGGGTTATAACGTTCGAATTCGACTGGATTAGTTGACTGGTGTTGGAACCAGTCGACTGGTAATGGCTAGTTCAGCCATGAGCTCTTTTTAAAGGAGTTCGGTATAATTGGCTAGGGTTGACAAAATTGGTCTTGGTTAAAGGCCAATAGTAGTCTAAGTGCTCAGGAGTTATTGTGAGGTTGTGGCCAGGTTTCTCCACCCACAAGGAGCGACACGAACTAGCCGGAGGTTTTCCGGGGAGTTATCCACCGACGGATCGGGATCGTCTACCTTACGGACTATCGTGGAGTAGGACCGTCATCTCTGAACCACTTAAATGATAAGTGTTAGTGATTTGTTCTTTGTTAGTTTAATTTATTTTGTATTTCGCTGTGCACTAACAAAGTGTAGGGAGAAGCGCAATTAGTGGGTGATCAATTATTCACCCCTTTAGCCGGTACATCGATTCTCAACAAGTGGTATCAGAGTAAAGGTCACTCTTATTGGACTAACTACTAAAGGAGCAAAGTGCTAGAGGAAAATGGAGCTTGAAGAAAGAATTGGGGATGACATCACCATTCCATGTCCATACGATCATGAAAAATTTATCTATTGGAGGTTGCGGGTGAAGACTTGGTTCGACATGGATTAGGATTTGATGATAGTCATTGAAGAACCATTCGGAGCTCCAAGAGACAAATATGGAAAGAAGCTCCGACCAAGATATTATACCAAGGAGCAACAATCACAATCAAAGGTAAATAATAAGATAATATCAATTTTAATTAGTATTTTGCCTAATGATATGATAAGTGGTGTAGGTGAATATAAGAATGCTCATGAGCTATGGAGTAAGATGATTACTCTTCATTAGAAACCTAGAACCATTAGACCTAAGAATCAAGGCATTGATCCCAAGAAATGGAGACACATGCATAGAAAGATAGGTAGGTCTAAGAATGTCCAAGGTAGACATGTCGATTCTAGGTTTAGAAATCTTGAAAGGGAAAATCAAGTTTTGAGGACAAAGCTTGAGAAATTAATGAAAATCCTAGTTAGATTCACTATTGCATCTAAAGGGTTAGATAAATTATTGGGGAGCCAAAAACCCAACAATAATAGATCGGGTTTGGGATACCGGTCTAAGTCCTCCAATGCTAAGGAAAAGTCATATGCAAGTGTGTCATATGATTATAGCAAGGGAAAGTCTAAAAATGACAAGAGAGTGTCATTTAAGGGCAAGAAGAAGCCCTTAACCAAGGATAACGTGTCCAATGTTAAGAAAGTCAAGTTTGTAGGCCAAGAATCACCGGAGGTATACTAGTGTAGCCTAGTCATTGTGGATGAGTCACCTAGGGAGGTAACTAAGGCTAAGAGCTCGAGGGGGAGCTCTAAGAGACAATTTGGGCCCCATAGTCAATGGATCTCCGGAGGATATCTCTTGGAGGTCTAGATGGACCATGGAATGAGCCAAATGATTTGGAGATGGATTTGAGTCTCAATCTATAGGTTTTGGCACATTGGGATTGTGTTTCATGCATAAAAATATAATATTAGGTCATATTGCATGATAATTTAATTTTTGATATATAGATATAAACCAATACTAGGGAAGCATTGTGATTTGGTATGGGCAAATACATCAAGAGGAAGCCAGAACTAGGACTTTAGGTTAATGTTCATTTGAACCATTTAGATAGTTTTGGATTTTGTGTCAATCTTGGGATTGGTGATAGATACATTTTTTTAATGTACTTTTTTCAAGTAAACACGGGTACCATAAACCTCTCCATAAAATTTAATTTTTTTTAAAGATTTATGGATTTATTGGTGCAATTCTAAAATCAGATTCAGAATGTAGAAAATGTTGGGTTCTGAGTATCAGTCGACTGGTGCATAGGGCGGTCGAATGGTGCATAGGGCAGTCAACTGATAATTCTGTGAGGTTATTTTTTGATAGGGATCAGTCGACTGGTAACTATCTCAGTCGACTGATACATGTTGAAATTATTTTTAGCAAAGTTGAAAAGTGTCCTAATGATGTCAAACATGTATATAATCTTATAGGGGGTTATTACACAATATTTATGATCATTAGAGGTTAAAGAATCCAATGATTATGATATTGTTGGAGTTCTTTTTTATGTATGACAAAGGGGCAGAAATGTTAGGTTTAAGTGGGAAATCAAATATATCTTTGCAAGAAATCTTAGCTCAAAGGGGAGCTTAGGAAAAGGGAAAGCATTGTTGCTCGTGTATTGGAAAAGGGGGAGCCTTGTGATAGATTCTTAAAAAGCCTTTGGTAAGTCCAAGTGTAGGGAGAGCCTTGGGGTGATTCTTAAAAAGCCCTTGGTGAAAAATTTCTAACTTATTAGGGAGTTTAGGTGTAGGGGATGTTTTGTAATAGAATCCATGCATTGTTTGCATTGCATTTGCATATGCATTAGTGATATAAGTCCAAAGTGTAGCCTTGGCAATGTAAGCCCAATTTATTTAGCATTGTTATTTGCTATTTATTTTTCCTAACTTAAACGTATTGCCAAACATTAAAAAGGGAGAAATTGTTGAGGCAATCTATGGTCCGTAGAACCATGTGTTTGGATGTTTGGGCAAAGGGTTTATGTTAGATTCACCCTTGTGTTTGATATGTGTATTTGAGTGTGCAGGATCTGTAGGATACACAAAGACTCAGTTTGATAATTTTCGGTCCGGTGAAGGATGGTGCATCCGAGGGACCATAGACAAGGTAGGAACGATGAGCTGAGGGAAGCACACTTCGAGGCATACGCGAAGGATGACATGAGGATGAGTCGCGGGCTTGTATGCATCCGAGGGTCGAGAGACAAAGTGAAGAAGACTTGAAGGTAACAAGTCGAGGCTGCTAGAAGAGTCAAGTAAGTCATGAGGGCCCGAGTTCTGAGTGAATGTACTCGGGATAGGAAACCCTAGGCGCAGTCGACTAGTGTCGGTTGGGAATTTGAACGTTGGGTTGTAATGTTCGAATTCGGCTGGATCAGTCAATTGGTGTTGGAACCAGTCTACTGGTAACAACTAGTTCAGCCCGAGCTCTATTTAAGGGAGCTCGGTATAACTGGTTAGGGTTGATGAAATTGGTCTTGGTTAAAGGTCAATTAGTAGTCTAAGTACTCAGGAGTTGTTGCGAGGTTGTGGCGAGGTTTCTGCACCCACAAGGAGCAACACAAGCTAGCCGAAGATTTTTCAGAGTCATCTACCGACGGATCGGGATCATCCACCTTACGGACTGCTGTGGAGTAAGAGTGTCATCTCCGAATCACATAAACGATAAGTGTTAGTGGTTTGTTCTTTGTTAGTTTAATTTATTTTGTATTCCACTATGCGCTAATAAAGTATAAGGAGAATTGCAATTAGTGGGTGATTGACTATTCACCCACTCTAGCCGGGACATCAATTCTCAACAGATATGACCAAGACTAAGTAGATAGCTAAGGCTTCCGCAGAAGTGGCAATTACTAAGGGTTCGAGCAGCAATTATCAGAAGAGAAAGAATAGCGGGTGAAAGCAATCTCCGAGATGACCAACTATAAAGATGATGGGGAGAAGTGGATGAACGCTTTCGTGACTTTTGAAAAAATTTATGGTTTTCTTGTTCAGAAAACAAGCAGAATGCTCCAGCACAGGTTAGCCATCAGTTCATCTCGAGGGGGTGATATGACATTTTTGAACTAACAAAAAGTATGGGACAACTTACCCAACTTAGAGAAGGTTGACAAACAATGTTTCCCACCGCCGGTGTTGATTTTAACTTCAGTTTTGTGTCTTGTCACAAATATTTTTAAGTCATGTATTTTCGTATCAAATGTACTCAACATATTTTTTTTTCTATGAATGAAACCCCTTTTTTAAAATTTATTTTGCTTGCATATGTTGCATGCGTGCTTCTGTGGTGTATTCAAGCGAGAAATGAGTGAGACAACGACTAAGGCAATAATCTTTCTCAGTAAGAAATGACTGAGAGCTTGACTAAATAGCATAACTACCTTCATTTAATATGTTTGCCTAATTTGGGATTTGTGGTTCCAAGCATGTAATAGAGCTAAGTTTCTAGCTCAGAGTCAGAAGTTCTAAGTCTATCATGAGACTGAGATGGAGAGGATGCCAACAATTGAGGTCGAGATATAGATGATGGCAGGATTAGAAATCGAGCCAGGGCGGTGTCGGGATCTAGAACTAAGACATGAGTACAGGTAACTGAGGCCAAGTCCTAGTTCTGAACCTCCTTCATATTTTTCGGGGAAGCCATGTTTAGTAGGGTTCGAACTTTCTCGAGAAGGGCTTATATTCCTCGTTCGGTGACAAAAAAAAAGCCTAGGAAACAACCACTCTTGATGCCGAATACACATTTGGCCGAGTTTAACTTGAGATCATATCTTCGGAAAGTGCTACATGTTTCCTCAATGTTAGCGATTAAGTTCTCAGCTCGAGCTGACTTGATCAATATTCCATCGGCGTAGCCTCCACATTGCAACCAATCCGGTGCTTGAAGACTAGATCCATAAGTTGTTGATATATAGCTCTTGTATTATTTAGTCTGAATGGCATAACTGTATAGCAAAAAGTCCCATCAGAATGATGAAACTAACATTTTCTTAGTATTCGTTGACCAAAGGGATTTGATAAAATCCCTGATACACACCTAGCATGCAAATGAGTTTTCAACCAGAGGTTGACTCCATCAATTGATCGATCTTAGAGAGCGGATAATAATCTTTAGGACAGGTTTTGTTGAGATCCCATAAATTGATGTAAACTAGTCATTTATCTTCTAGCTTAGGTACTAGGATTACATTTTCTAACTAAGATGGGAATTGGACTTCATAGGCATGTCCCACCTCCAGGAGCTTGATAACTTCGTCGTGAATCGCTTTATCCTGCTCAGGTACAAAGTGTCACTTTTTTAGAGAACATACTAAGATTCTAGAAGGACGTTGAGACAATGCTCTATCACAGTAGATGTCACGCAGCTGACTTTGTGGGATGACTACGCAAAGACATCGTTGTTTTGGATGAGACAGGTAGTTAATCCTTGTTTAAGCGTAAGTGTCAAATCAACTGCTATCTTAGATACACAGTCGGGCTGACCTGGTACGATTTGGACTTCCTCCTTTTCATAGATTGGCTGAAGAACGAACATTTCTTGTAAGGAGCAGACCTCTTTTCTCTCAGTCTTTCGCGCCTTTTTATGGCTTCTTTTCTCGATGAAATTGTGGTCGTCAATAGTTCTTCTAGTGTTAATCATCGCAACGTCTTTGCTCAGAGTTCTCACAGACAACGTCAATTTTATTTCAATCAAATATCTTGGATAATCAAGCCACCAGTCAATGAATGATTTGACGCACCCACTCATTGGAGGCCGCCGATGAGGAAGGTGAGGTGGACCTGACATGTATTTCAACATAGAGTTAGTCTGACATCGAAAGTTCTAGTAGGCCACTCCGACACTTAAGTTAAAGTTTGCTTCAGGTAGTATCCAAGAAGAAGAAGATGCAACTAAAGGATAGAACCCGGTGGAGTCGAAGAATGAAAAAAAAAGTCCTTTGTCTTTACCTCATCTAGAGTTTATATACTGTCAAAAGAGCATCTTTACGGTGGATGTTATAGAGGTCGCATGCATGCTCTTTCATCATCCTCGTATTCACTAATGAAAGGACTAGATCCGGCAGCTATTAGTTGCTTCTCCATTCAACAACCGTCACATGTGTGTAGGAAAGCATCTAGGAGATCAGATTTGACAACCACGTAACCGCTTCTCTATTCATCTAGTGTCACGTATTCGAGAATATTCATAGAGAGACATCCTTATTGATGAGATGATTGTGGACCAACATAGGGTATGAGGCTCATATTAGGATAAGAAAGTGGAGTTTATGTTGAGCGACCTTTATGGATAGATAAAGTTAGCGACCGAAGCCGAGATAGAATACTAGGATTTGAGATTGACTAATTGAGATGTGGAGGATATATCTGTGACCGAAGCCAAGATATCATGTTGAGATATGAGACTAAGACATGGAAGATGTCAGTAACAAGAGCCGAGATAGGATACCAAGATCTGAGATTTAGAAGCGGAGGATGTCAACGACTAAAGACGAGATAGGATATGGGGATTTGAGACGAAGGGAGGTGTGAAATTTTTGAGCCAAGACATAGACGGAGGATGCCGTGATCTGAGACTAGGCCAAGGAGATGTGGGATTCTAAGCCCGAGCCAAAGAGATGTCACGTTCTGAACTCGAGTCTGAGACTGAGATGGATGTCGGCTAGTGAGCCGAGACATAGATGGAGGATGTCGGTATCTGAGGCTGAAATATGGATGATGTCAGCAACTGAGACCGAGACGGAAGTGATGTCGACGACTAAGGCTAAGACCGGAAGGGTGTCGGGATTTGAAACCAAGACTGAGACGATATGAATATCTATGATTGAAACGTAATAGTTAATTTGTCCTTGATCAAACTTGAATATTTTGGAATAAATGTATTCAGTTGAGTCAATTAGACCCGAGTCCCATCTAGGATAAGTTTGATTCCTTTTGAATCACATTTGATTCACTTTGACTTTGATTGATAAGTTCCGCGAGACTTTAAACCCTACGTACGTGGAGGATGCAGGATTCTGTCCCCGTCACATCTTAAGCGACAGCTCCCTCATGCCGCATCATCAGCTTCAGCCATTAATGGTGAAGCAAAGCCACACACACTAAGCCTTGGGCGTCAAAGACACGAACCGCCCTCCATCTACCAAGCATCTATCGTCGCGGATGCACAAGCCTAAAAAAGCTAGCTACCTCTCGTACCCAATCTATACTCAGACCTCACTTAGTCACTTCTGACGTCGACAACACCGCCAAATTAAACATAAAATCCAACTCCAATCCCTTCCATGGTTTCCTTTAGTAAACAGTCAACAATGTCAGGCCCGTCCCCCTCTCCTTGTCTCTTCCTTTCCTTTTCATGTTTGCTTTAGAAAAAGTTTGTGCCAGAAAGCGTATACATACACTATCATAAAATAGATCGTTCGATATAGGCCAACCCACATTTAATGTACGTCCTTTTCATGTTTGCATTAGAAAAAGTTTGTGCCAGAAAGCGTATACATACAGTATCATAAATAGATCGTTCGATATCGGCCAACCCACATTTAATGTACGTATAGAACACGCAACAAATACTTATTCATTTACGTCGTTGTAAGCTTTGCTTGATTAATTATACAAGCTTTTGTGATGAAATTAAGGACTCGGAGTGCTTTGGAATTGAAATTAATGTTGCTCGTTGATTCGATCAGTACTTGTGTTAAAATCAGACCATTGACACGCATGTTCCGTAATGATTGTAATTGAAAAACAAAAACCTCGGTACGATTAATTAGTTAAACATCACATACCTCATCTTGACTTGTGTGTGTCAATGGACCAATTGTATATTACGCGTGTTGATTCTAGATGTTGAATTAGCTAGCTGAATGCGTTAAACCCTCTGTGCGCGCACCACATTAACATCTGTAAAGTAAATGATACATAATTCCTTTTAAAATTAAACAAATCATTTTCTTATTAGACATAGTTGTTTAAATGTCTCACTCTTCTTAATGTTAAAAAGAAATTACATGCCATCCAACGCAGACGTTGAATCGGTCATAAGCCGTCCTCTGTTCAACTCTTTCTTTAATCAGCCACACACACTCCACTGAAAAGGGATGCGAAGTTCGGTCAATTACAGTGATGGGATTAGGTTCACACATCATCAACCGTTGAAATGGCCTCTCCCTTCATTTTAATTAATTATTCAATCAACGACCGTGCATGAAAGTCAAACCTCAGCGTGTTTTTTTTTAGCTTCGGTATTCGTATACCGCTCTTCTGAATCATGAGGACGGTGTCTATTTCGGAAGTGAACGACGAGATAGTGAGTCATTAAAATAATCCACAATGACGATGACGAAGAGAGGATATCCACGTCTTACGAGATTAATATGAATGTTAAAGAAATGTACCGGAAGATTTTTCGGTGGAGTCCTTTCCGACGCTCAAGTCAGAACTCTATCTTTTTCGGAGGATAACGAGGAATCAAATTACTATAGTTCTGGAAAGGTTATCACCTTACCTGGGTGCCGAGGCATCTTATATACCTGAGGTCTTTATTACATGTGTCCCTACGTTCTTCTCCACATTCCTTAATCATCAATTAGTTGATAGATATTCTCTCTTTTGATAATGACCAATCATTAAAGTCTTAATTACTATGTGTTGTGAACAATAATTATCCGATGATTTTCCAGTTCTGAAAGGAGAAACGGATACTTGAAGTTAGACTTTCTCATGGTTTAAAGTTTCGTTCTGTGCTGGACGGCACAGGGCGATACTTACCGTTCCGCTGGAGATCCGAAACCGACACAGAAGACATCGTGATTACGTGCATGCGTCACACGACGATGAGGGAGGCGGCAATAGAGGGAATCGTCCAGCGTCGGAGAAAAAAACGCTAACGTCAGAGGAAGAAACGCCACGCGCGTGGCCCGTCGGCGCGTCACATGTGCTGCTGAGGGCGTCGTGCCGGACTCCTCCGGCGCCGCCGGAAACTCCGCTGGACGGCGCCTGAGTTGCCGACCGCACACATAGCCTCCGCCTACGCTTCGCCCGCACTAGGGCTCGCGAGTGCGAGTGTGAGGAAATATTTATAAAACATTTCCTCACATAAATATTTATCTCAATAAAATATTTAAAATTATATTTAAAATTAAATAGATTTTATTAATTAATTTTTGAAAATTATTTTTAATGTTTCGAATATTATTTAAAAATTCTAAAAAAATAAAAATCTAAAAAACCTTAAAAANAAACGCTAACGCCAGGGAAAGAAACGCCACGCGCGTGGCCCGTCGGCGCGTCACATGTGCTGCCTGAGGGCGTCGTGCCGGACTCCTCCGGCGCCGCCGGAAGCTCCGCTGGATGGCGCCTGAGTTGCCGACCGCACACATAGCCTCCGCCTACGCTTCGCCCGCACTAGGGCTCGCGAGTGCGAGTGTGAGGAAATATTTATAAAACATTTCCTCACATAAATATTTATCTCAATAAAATATTTAAAATTATATTTAAAATTAAATAGATTTTATTAATTAATTTTTTGAAAATTATTTTTAATGTTTAGAATATTATTTAAAAATTCTAAAAAAATAAAAATCTAAAAAAACCTTAAAAAATTTCTAAAAAATCATATTTATATTTTGATATATTTTTTATTATTTTATATATTCACTATTTTATTATTTAATTAATATTTTAATATTTTTATCATTTTAAATATATATTATTTAAATTAATAATTAAATAAATAAATAATTTATATAATTATTATATGTAAAGTAACATTTTATGTTAATTTATATATTTATTATAGATAATATTTTTTATCTTAGAATAAATTTAAAATTTAGATTTATAAATATTACAATATTAAATTTTTGCTCCAGAACATATAAAGTTTTGGTATTAGTAACTTAGTAAGGTTTAATTCGAGTTATTGATAGATTAATTTTTTTTTTAAAAATTATATTTAATTTTTATAATAATATTAAGTTATTCAATAATTGAGAATTTATATAAAATTAATATATGATTTATTTTTAAATTATACACAATAAACATATTTATCTCATAATTATTATATATAAATAAAAATTTACCGAAACCGTACCAGCACGACACGATACGATACCGAAACCGTATCGTTCCGGTATGAGACTGAAACCTCGGCACGGGTTGAGATTTTAAACCTTGGGCTTTTTGATCCCTATGTTGATTTTTGGACTTCACTCTTCCGAGTCAGTCTCAGAATCTCATCTCCCGAGCTAACCTCGGAGCCTTCATCCGTTTTCCTGAGATAGTCTCGGGAGCCCGATTCCCGGTCTGACCTTGGGGGCTTTCTTCCATTCTCTCGAGATAGTCTCGGGAGCCCGATTGCCGGTTTGACCTCGGGGCACTGGTTCGGCGGGCCCTGCACATAGCTTCCCCGTGCCACGTGTCCACCTCGGGATGCTCATCCCTATCACAAGTCCCCTTCAAGTCTAATCGAAGAAAGTGTAGTTGACTGATTAGGCTGGTGGCACGATGAAGGGAAGCAAAGTATCTGCGGGGTCCATATTACCATTTCTTCTCTCTTGACGACTTGTCGGGTCCTAGGAATCGAAACATTCGTCCCTTGGCCCGATGCGGTTCTTTGAATTAATCCAAGAGTCCTTGTGAGTTCCGAGGCCCGGTAATGATAGTTGTTCATCACCCATTAAGAGTGCATGTGACGTCTTAATGACAAAAGAGCGTTCTAGCAAATAGAATATTGCCATGTGGCAGAGTCTTTTCTACGTGATCTCCCTCTGATACGCTTAGTAGGGTCATACCAATCAATGGCCATAATGAATGGCGACGTCTCGAGATTTATAGTTATCACCGTCCACGTGTCGTGCCTCTATTCCTGCACGAGAGCGGCTCCTTCCCTATAAAAAGGGAAGGCGAAAGTGGTCTTCCGTCTTCTTGCACCGCCGACTATCAGAGCTTGTGCATCCCGTTTCTGCCTAATAGAGTTTCTTTTTGCTAGGGCTTTTTCTTCACGCGTAAGTCTCGTTCACCTCCGTCTTCCTCTTCTCTTAATTACCATGGGAAAGGAAAGAAAGAGAAAGAAAGACTAGGGTAGGAAGGAGAAACCGGAAGAGGAAAGGGTTTACCGTTCGGAGTGGTACGAAACCACTTCGTCTAAGGTTAAGTCCGCCACTCTGAGAGCCTCCTGCGAAGCGTATGACATTCCGGCAGAGTTAGCGGTCGAGGTCCCGAGGATAGACCAATCTCCAATAGAACCTCCCTTAGGGTTTTGAACCTTTTTCTTAGGGCAAGTAAAGTTTGGCCTCCGTTTTCCTCTTCCTCCCTTTTTCATGGTCATATCCGGGTACATTGATATCTCCTTGCACCAGATGGCTTCCAACGCCTTCACTTAGATGGACAAGGCATTTATCCTTTTCAAACTTTTCAATATACCTTTGACCCCTCACTTCTTTCATTTCTTCTTCCTCCCAAACTTGGCCTCCAGAGGTGCATTTAGCTTTACCGCTCGCCCCGGCCATAAGTTGATAGGAAGCCTCCCTTCCTCCCATAAGGGATGGAAGAAGCTCTTTTTCTTCATTAGGCTTTCCGAGCATACCTTCTGCCCAACTCGCTAGAGAGAAGACCTACCCCCTCTTCCGGAACTGGAAGACTTCCAGCAGGACCTGGGTTATCAGTGTGAAGAATTTCTGTATCGGGCTGGGGCCCCAAAGCCACCGACCTTAGCCATAGCCTCAGTAAGTTCAACATTTTGTTAAACACTTGTTGATTCTTACTGATATTTTATTATTTTATGTCGCAGAGAACGTCATGTTGTCACGGGCCATGAGCAAACTCCTTAAATGGGAGATGGTCGACGAAGAAGCCCTCACCCCTCCTCTAGCTCCCACCGCCCTAGTAGTCGACCATGCTGAAGGCTCGGAGTAGACGCAGGAGCTGCCTGGTGCTCAGGGAGCTGATCCCTTCCCTGCTCCCATTGGGACGGGAGGTGACGATGAAGAACATGCAGCTCAGGTTCCTCTGTCGACGACAGAGCTGACTGGAAAGACGGGGCGAAGACGACTTGTCTTGCCCCGGGAGGAAGACAAGGAGAGAAGACCAATTCCTCCTGCCCCTCGAAAGAGGAGAACCCACGCACCTCCGGCGTCTCCCACAATCACAAAGGAGGATACTATTCCCCTCTCAAAGCGCCACCAACGGGTGCCCTCTCCTACAGCGGAACACTGCACCGTAGTCGCCACCCCTGCCGACTCACACGACGATTCTAGAGGCAAGCATCAGGATCGACAGAGCCTCGACTAACGAGCGCACATCTGCACCGAAAAGTCTGGGCAGTGGAGAAGGCGGCCTCTCTAGGCCCTCGGCCAGTGGAGCTGAAGGAGCCCCTGGCCAAGGGTCATCCTTTCGAGGGAGCATCCAGCACTAAGGAGGACATCCCGAGCCCCTCTAGAGTGCCCCTCGAAGCACATAGTGTGCAGCCCCTCCCTCTCTGCCGCTCCAAAGGCACCTCTGGAGCACCTTCTTCGAGGAGTCGCGAAGCCACGAGTGGGAGAACCACATGTGCTTCAGCTGAGTTAATTGCCAGTTTACACAAGTCACTCCTCAAGGTATTCATCTTGTGTTTCCCCATTACAATCATTTTCTCTTCTAACTGTTATTATTTGTTGTGACAGGCCATGCCCGACTGCCTTCTCCTGGGTAGCCGCCTGCCCTCCGAGTAGGAAACCGACGCCCTGCGCCAATAAGTAGCTAAACTAGAGGCGGAGGTTTTCTGGGCTCTCGAGGAAGGTCTGATGCAGGCGGAGGTCAGCAGGGGTCTTCGGGTCAAGGTGGAGCACCACCTGGACTCCCTGCTGGCCTCTGAGTCCTCCCTGCATAGCGTTTGCCACCAGGAGCGTCTGTTATCAGAGCTAGCAACAACCCTTACTCAGGAGGTGAGCCATTTAGCTCAAGAGAAAGAGCGCTTCGAAGAATGGGAGGCGAAGCTGTTGGAGGACGTCCGACTCCTGCAAGAAGACTTAGAGTGGGCCAAGTTGCAACTCCTGACAATCTCAGAGCAGCTCGAGGAGGCTCAGGACCAGCTATCCTCCGAAGCGGCCAAGTTGAAGACTGCCCGGGACCAAGCCTCAGAAGAATTGAACACATATAAGGCTGACGAGGAGTCCCGACAGGTGGAGGCAGAGGCTACATTCAAGGTCAAATCCTCCAGTCTTAGGAATTTGGCAACATTTTGGCCGGTCAAGTGCTGAGACGGCTGAAGCAAGGCTTCAACGGGGCAGTCCAGCAACTTTGGCGAGCTAAGGTGTTGAAGCCGGATACCGACTTGAGCTTCCTCAGTGTCGGTCAGGCCTGGGAGGAGCTGCCGCCCGAGGAGGAGTTGTAGCGCTCCGTCTTTTTTTCTTCTTTTGTATTTTTTTTTTTGGGATGTACTTCAAATGTAATCTCTGATTCAGAATGAAACATGTTTATCTTCTGTAACACTTTCTTTTTATCTTCTGTACCTTGTCGAATATACTCCAAATGTAAGCTCTAATTTTGAATGAAATATATTTATCATTTACTTCAACGTCTATATTTATCTTCTGTTTCTTGTTTCCTATCACATGCATTGCCCGTATGTTGTGTATTGCTCTTCGTCCTCTCTCCCGTATAGACCCCTTTACATCCACGAAGTCTAATGTTGAGGTGGAGATAAGGACTTGGTGGGCTATTATTTACCTGTGCTAGCAAGGACAGTACTCAACCTCTTCAATACCTCGGGCAAGCCAATATATCTTAGGTGTCGTCAGCCCCTCAAGATGGTATAGGTCCGGGTTGCACCCGGTCGTGCTTCCTCAGTACCATGCCCAGGTCTACTCATCTCGGGCATCCTCGGTGCCACGAGATGGTAGGGACTTGGATTGCTCCTGGCCGGGTAGCCTCAACACCACGGTTAGGTCTATATATTTCGGGCATCCTCGGCACCACGAGATGGTAGGGTCTTCAGCTACTCCTAGTCGGGCATCCTCAGCACCACGACTAGGTCTACTCATCTCAGGCATCCTCGGCACCACGAGAAGGTAGGGTCTTCGGCTACTTCTGGCTGGACATCCTCGGCACCATGGCCAGGTCTACACATCTCGGGCATCCTCGGCACCACGAGATGGTAAGATTTTCGCCTGCTCCTGGCCGAGCATCCTCGGCACCACGGCCAGGTCTACTCATCTCGGGCATTCTCGACACCACGAGATGGTAGAGGCTTAGGTCACTCCTGGTTGAGCATCCTCGGCACCGCGACCAAGTCTATATATCTCGTGCATCCTCGGTACCACGAGATGGTAAGATCTTCGCCTGCTCCTGGTCGGGCATCCTCGGCACCACGACCAGGTCTACTCATCTCGGGCATCCTCGGCACTTCGAGATGGTAGGGGCTTAGGCTACTCCTGGTCGGTCATCCTCGGCACCACGACCAGGTCTACACATCTCGGACATTCTCGGTACCACGAGATGGTAAGATCTTTGCCTGCTCTTGGCTTGGTATCCTCGGCACTATGGCTAGGTTTACTCATCTCGGGCATCTTCGACACCATGAGATGGTAGGGGCTTAGGCTACTCCTGGTTGGGCTTCCTCGGCACCACGACCATATATACACATCTCGGGCATCCTCAGCACCACGAGATGGTAAGATCTTCGTTTGTTCCTGGTCGGGCATCCTCGACACCATGGCTAGGTCTACTTATATCGGGCATCCTTGGCACCACGAGATGGTAGGGGCTTAAGCTACTCTTGGTCGGGCATCCTCGATACCACAAGATAGTAAGATCTTCGCCCGCTTCTGGCCGGGCATCCTCGCCACCACGGCTAGATCTACTCATCTTGGGCATTCTCGGCATGACGAGATGGTAAGATCTGTTAGGATCGTTCCGTACGCTAGAGGGGGGGTGAATAGCGATTTTCAGAACCCCCTTGTTCCTGCGTTGTTAGTAGCACAGCGGAATATACAAAAACAAACAAAAACAACGCTAACAAACCGTATTTAGTTGGTATCCACCCCGGCCGGGTGACTAATCTAACAATCCGTCGGTGGATCACTCCCCGGATAACCTCCGGCTATCACGTGTCACTCCTTGTGGGTGGAGAAACCTCACCACAACACCAACCAAAGCTCTGGACACGAAGACTACTAACTTGCCCTTAACAAGAACAAGTTTCGTCAAGAAACTCAGCCACCACGACGTCCTCTTTAAATAGGACTCGGGGCTAATTTCTCGCTACCAGTCGACTGCCCCCAGGGCAGTCGACTGGTGCTAGCCAAATTCGACCGTTGACACTCTCAACGTTCGAATTTGCCAGCTCACCAGCCACCTACCAGTCGACTGCCCCCAGGGTAGTCGACTGGTCCCTAGCTGAACCCTTTCCCGAGTACATTCACACAGCACTCGATCCTCACGACTCGACTGACTCCTCCTCCGCAGCCTCGACTGTTGCCTTCGTGCCCTCTTCATCTTTGGCCCTCGTCCCTCGGATGCGCACGCAAACCTCCAGTTTGCCTCCATGCCACCCTTCACGTACGCCTCGAAGTCCGCGCCCATTAGCTCATCGTCCCTGCTCTCCAAGGTCCCTCGGATACGCACGCAAGCCTCCAGCTTGCCTCCATGCCATCCTTCACCGTACTGAGGCCGTCCATTCAAGTCCATATGTGTAACCTGTACAACTTGCACACTCAACATACACATATAATAATACAAGGGAAAACCTAACTTAAACCCTTTGCCCAAACATCAAAACCTATGGTCACTCCGGACCAACTTAGGGCTGATTGCTCCAACAATCTCCCCATTTTTGATGTTTGGCAATCCGTTTAAGTTAGGAAAGCAAGATAGTAGTAAATAGCAAAAACAATGCTAAATGAATGCATGTGCAATGCATAACTGGATCCTATCCCAAGGCATCCCACACCTAACCCTCCAAGTTAGGAATTTTACACCTAGCCCTCCAAGCTAGGATTTTCCCACCTAACCCTCCAAGTTAGGATTTTCACCACCTAACCCTCCAAGTTAAGATTTTCACCACCTAACCCTCCAAGTTAGGATTTTCTACCAAACCGGGCTTTTTAAAGCTTCTCCCAAGCTCCCCCTTACACTGGACTTACAAAGACTTTTTAAGAACCTCTCCAAGGTTCCCCTTACGCCAAAAATGAAGCTTCTCCCAAGCTCCCCCTTATACTGGACTTACAAAGGCTTTTTAAGAACCTCTCCAAGGTTCCCCTTACGCCAAGAATGGAGCTTCTCCCAAGCTCCCCCTTATACTGGACTTACAAAGGCTTTTTAAGAACCTCTCCAAGGTTCCCCTTACGCTAAGAATGGAGCAACCATGCTCCCCCTTAATCTCAGCTCACCCTAAACCTAGGGTTTCTAGCAAAGGTAAGTTTAGTTTCCCAACTTAAACCCAAACTTCTCCCCCTTTGCCATACATCAAAAAGACCCCAATAATATCCCAATTATTGGTTCTTTTAATCCCCAATGATCCTAAACACAGTGTACTAGACCCCCATACACATGTTTCTTATCACTTGGACCCAAGTCAGCTGCTGGATACCCACACCAGCCCTGACCAGTCGACTGCCCCCAGGGCAGTCGACTGATACTCTGATAATTAGTTTTCTGGCCGAATTTCAGAAACGCGCCAGAAATTCTACAAATCTCCAAAAACTCCCAAATTTCGTGGAGAACTTTGTGGTACCCATACCTACTTGGAAAAAATACGTTTCACCATGTATCTATCCCCATTCCCAAGTTTGGTACAAAACTCAAAAGTTTTCTTATGAAAATTAAGGCAAATAGGAGACAACCTCCCCCTTAACCCATGCCTTCTCCCAATTTTCATTTTTCCCAGGTTAAGTTCTACCCAACTTAACCTCCTAGACATCACGTTGAGTCATACACAACCCAACACCCGAGTTCTTCCCCCTTTGACACTATCATAGACTTGCCCCAAGCAATCTTTCCCTAGGTGCCAAAAAGAACTCAACACACTCTAAAATATTCTAAAGTTTGCAAACACACTTGCTTGGATATACCCAATCCTAGAAAAATATGATATCATGAAAATATCAAGTGTGCTTGACTTTTGGTACACATCTAAGTTTCTTAAGAATTTTGCATTAAGTATCAACTTTCAAATTCGTTTCTAATTCCATGTGTTTGTCAAATCTACCCATCATAATTCGACACATGGAATTGTCCTCAATGTTCCCTGTTTAACCTCTAAATCTTAGATACCTAGGGAACCTTATCAATCCTTCTTGATTTCCATAAAATCCAATAAATTCTTATCAAATCATGGGATAACACTTTATTCAAGGAATGTGAAATCATAACCAAGAATTTTAATCCTAAACCATATCCCATAACCAAGTTTGCAATTTCTGAATAGCCAATATTCTCATTTTCAATTTCAGCCTACGGACCAGTCGACTGCCCCTGGGGCAGTCGACTCCCAAAACTCACAGAATGTTTCTGGGCTCGAGACCAGTCGACTGCCCATGGGGCAGTCGACTAATACCTGAAATTTCAGGTTTTCAGGTCGAAATTCAGAAATGCCCTAAAAATTCTACAAATCTCCAAAAATTATGAAATTTCGTGGGGAGATTTGTGAAGCCAATATCTACTTGGGATAAATATGTTTCCAAATAAATGTACTCCAAATCCCAAGATTGGCACGAAATCCTACTTGTTCTAAAAAGTATCAAATGAGCTCATCCTAAAAGTGCTAATTCTCACTTCTCTTCAATGCATCCACTTCTCCTTGATCACAATTCTTTTCTACCACTGAAATACATGGTATTCCACCATTAAACCTCAATTTTGTGAATTATAGCTCCTTTTTCACCTTTTCTCCCTAAATTCTCCTTTTGATGTGCCAAAATCTAGGATTAAGACTTACCCACGTCTTCCAACCCTCTTTGGCACATTTCACCTAATTTCCTAAGGGAGAAACTTTTGAGATCCATTTACCATGGACCCTAAAGGCTCCTAGAGCTCCCCCTTGAGCTCTTAGCCTTAGTCACCTCCCTAGGTGACTCAATCCATACTAGGCCACACCGGTGTGCCACCGATGACTCTTGGCCTACAAAATTGGCCTTTTTAACCTTGGACACCTTGTCCTTGGTTAAGTCACCCTTTCTACCCTTAGATGACATTCCCTTGCCATTCTTGGACCTTCCCTCCTTACTAAGATTGTATGTTTTCCCAACATGCTTCTTTCCATTGCCCTTGGAGGTCTTAGATCGATACCCCAATCCCGATCTATCATAGTTGGGTTTGATGCTACCCAACACCATGTCTAATCCCTTAGATCCAACCGTGAATCTTTCTAGGGCTTTTTCTAAAGTATCAATCCTTGCTCTCAAGGTTTGATTTTCCCTTTCTAGACCTTTAATTTTGGAGTCCATATGTTCACTTTGGACATCCCTAGAACTACCCATTTTCTTAGGCACATTCTTTCCCTTCTTGGGATTAGTGCCATGATCCTTAGTTACAAAGGTCCTAGATTTACCATGATGCATGCTTTTCTTAGAATATTGATCTACCTTGTTATCCTTAGTCCTATCATTGTATTTAAAACCAAAGTTATGCACAATTAGGCAGTTTTCATGAAATCTAGCATGCATGGATGAACAATTGGCATTATTTCTAACATTCATGGAGGTATTTAGATTTGAATGACAAATTGACCTAGGGTTAGGAATTACCTCCCTTACCCTTGTAGTCCCTCCGTGTTGTGATCTTTGCTTCCTTCTCTCTTCTTTCTCCCATCTTCTTAGATGCTCCATTTTCTTAAGCTTTCCACTCATTGGGCATCTTGTGTGGTAATGTCCTAGCTCTCCACACGTGAAGCATCTAATTTTCTTTTTAGCTTGAGCCTCTTTATTCCTACAACCCATGTTAGATTTAACCGAAATTGAAATGGGTTTAGATTTTACCTCCCTTTTGCCTTTTGGGCACTTGTCTTTGTAGTGCCCCTTTTCATTGCAACCAAAGCACGTGATATGCTCTTTCAATTTGGCTTTGGTGGAGGTGGAGGCTAGGTTGACTTCTTCTTCAACCTTGGAAGAGGTGGATGCTTCCTCTTGTTCTTGCATTAGTGAAGATCTTTTCTCCCCCTCAATTTTTGAAGTGGTGACCTCCTCCTCTTCTCTAGATGAGGTGGATGACCTCTCACTTTCTTCTTCCACTTCACTTGATGAGATGGTCAATTCTCCTTCTTTTTCTTCTTCTTGAACCATTTGACTCATCCCTTTGGGCTCCTCTACTCTTTGAGTTGTTGTAGGGTTCTTGTGCACTTCTTCCAATTTATTCCACAACTCATATGCATTCTTATAACTCCCTACATTACTCAAAACATTGTTAGGCAAAAGATTTACTAAAATACTCATTACCTTTTCGTTTGCCTTGGAATAGGCTTGTTGCTCTTGAGTCCAATATCTAGGACGAAGTTTCTTGTCATGCTTGTCCTTTGGAATTTCGAAGGGCTCATTTATCATCATCAAGCACTCCCATTCCATGCCCAACCATGTCTCCATTCTCGATTTCCAATATCCGAAATCTTCATTGTCGTATGCCGGTGGTGTGTAGATCTCGTCCCCAAGTGGACCTTCACCTTCCATTTCCTCTAGCGTATGCTCCCTCGGCGGTTAGTCCGATCAAGAGCGGTCCTTCGCTCTGGTACCAATTGTTAGGATCGTTCCGTACGCTAGAGGGGGGGGGTGAATAGCGATTTTCAGAACCCCTTGTTCCTGCGTTGTTAGTAGCACAGCGGAATATACAAAAACAAACAAAAACAACGCTAACAAACCGTATTTAGTTGGTATCCACCCTGGCCGGGTGACTAATCCAACAATCCGTCGGTGGATCACTCCCCGGATAACCTCCGGCTATCACGTGTCACTCCTTGTGGGTGGAGAAACCTCACCACAACACCAACCAAAGCTCTGGACACGAAGACTACTAACTTGCCCTTAACCAGAACAAGTTTCGTCAAGAAACTCAGCCACCACGACGTCCTCTTTAAATAGGACTCGGGGCTAATTTCTCGCTACCAGTCGACTGCCCCCAGGGCAGTCGATTGGTGCTAACCAAATTCGACCTTTGACACTCCCAACGTTCGAATTTGCCAGCTCACCAGCCACCTACCAGTCGACTGCCCCTCCCTAGCTGAACCCTTTCCCGAGTACATTCACACAGCACTCGATCCTCACGACTCGACTGACTCCTCCTCCGCAGCCTCGACTGTTGCCTTCGCGCCCTCTTCATCTTTGGCCCTCGTCCCTCGGATGCGCACGCAAACCTCCAGTTTGCCTCCATGCCACCCTTCACGTACGCCTCGAAGTCCGCGCTCATTAGCTCATCGTCCCTGCTCTCCAAGGTCCCTCGGATACGCACGCAAGCCTCCAGCTTGCCTCCATGCCATCCTTCACCGTACTGAGGCCGTCCAGTCATGTCCATATGTGTAACCTGTACAACCTGCACACTCAACATACACATATAATAATACAAGGGAAAACCTAACTTAAACCCTTTGCCCAAACATCAAAACCTATGGTCACTCCGGACCAACTTAGGGCTGATTGCTCCAACAAGATCTTCACCTGCTCCTGGCCAGGCATGCTCGCCACCACGGCCAGGTCTACTCATCTCGGGCATTCTTAGCACCACGAGATGGTAGGGTCTTAGACTGCTCCCGAATGGGTATCCTCAGCACCACGGCCATGTCTACTCATCTCGGGCATCCTCGGCACCACGAGATGGTAGGAACTTCGAGCTCTTACATTGGGTCTTGATGAGACATTTCCTTTGTTTCTTTAATTACTCAAACTTCAAAGAAGTATAAATATACATACAAATACATGTATTGCTCACATGGCTCACCAAGTGCGATATGGCTGGAGGTGATTTGCATGCCATGGTCTCTCTAACCTTTTGCCTTCAGCGTCTTATAGATAATAGCTACCTTCGGTGAGCTTTTTGACAATGATGTAAGGTCCGCTCCATTGAGGCTCGAGCTTTCTAGGATCGTCGACCGTCTTGATTCTTCTCCAGACCATATACCTGACTTGAAAAGTCCGAGTGATCACTCGGTGATTGTACACCTGCTGCATACGCTGCCGATATGCAACTAGTCGAGTAGCTACTTTGTCTCACACTTCTGTTATCAGGTCGAGGTTGATTAGTCATTTTTGATCATTATCTTCTTTGTTGTAGTGTTGTCGCATGACTGACTCATCGCCTATCTCCACAGGAATCATCACTTCTGCTCCATACACCAAATTGAAGGGGCTTTGACCGGTCCCTTCTTTGGGAGTAGTAGGTACGACCACAGGATGATCGGGAGTTCTTCGACCCAATTGCCTCCCGGTTGACCACTTCTGCCTGACCGTTGCCTTGGCGATATACGACTGAGGTGAAGGCTTGGTGAATACCTAGTCCTTCACACCACTCTCTGAGTTTGCGCCCTGCAAATTGTCTGTCATTATCCGACACCAACTTATAAGGAATGTCATACTTGCAAACTAATCCTTCCATAGGATCTTCATCATGGCGGCCTTCGTGATGTGCGCATGCGGCTCAGCCTCAACCCATTTGGAGAAGTAGTCGACCAATACTAAAAGGAACTTCTTCTCCTGAGGTCCGATCGGGAAAGGACCCACAATATCCATTCCCCACTAGTCAAAGGAGCATGAGACAGTGGAGGCTCGAAGTAGTTCGATCGGGCGATGAGTGATATGTTGATGCTTTTGACAAGCTTCGCACTTGGCAACAAATTTGATAGCATTTACTTGCATCATGGGCCAAAAATATCTGGCCAGAATAATCTTTCCAGCCATGGATCTTCCCCCAATATGGCTTCCACATATGCTTTCGTGAACCTCCCGCATGATGTAGTCGACCTCCCCTGGACCAATACACTTGAGCAATGGTCGGGAAAAGACTCTTTTATATAACTGCTCCCCGACCAGCATAAACCTAGTAGCCCTACGACGGAAAAGCTGAGCTTCCTTATCGCCCGTCGACATGGCTCCACTGTGTAAGAACTCCACATAGGATTTTCTCCAGTCGGGCAATACCGTGTCAGCAATCTTCTCTTCGATCTGGGCTACGACTCCTTTCGGAGCGCTCGGCTCTTCCAGCGTCCATAATGTAATGGAGCTGGCCAATTTGGCTAGCTCATCTGTCTTGACATTATCAGCTCGGGATATCTTCTGCAGAACAACTTGAGTGAAAAAAGACCTCAGTTGCTCATATATGGTCACATACCTCTGCAAGCACTCATTCTTAATTTCGAACTCTCCTTTTAACTGTTGAGCTACAAGCTAAGAATCCGAGTGCAAGATAACCCGAGCAGCTCCCACTTGCTTGGCAGCTTGGAGCCCCGCTGGAATTGCCTCATATTCGACTTCATTATTGATGGCTCGGAAGTTGAGTCGGATAGATAGTTGTAGTACATCTCCTCTGGGAGAAATCATCAGAACTCCGACCCACTATGCTTGTTGTTGGAGGAGCCATCAACATAAATTTTCCACACTTCATCAGCTTCAGGTCCTAGGACAACCTCGAGCATAATGTCAGCTAGAGCTTAAGCCTTGATATCAGTACGGGGGTGGTACTCAATCTCATACTCACTCACCTCTGCCGTCCACTTGATCAGTCGTCCCGAGGCCTCTGGATTTGTGAGGATGCGCCCGAGTGGACTATTAGTGAGCACCACAATAGGATGCGCCAAAATATACCGTCTCAGTTTTCGGGCCATCAGTACTAAGGCATAGGCTAGCTTCTCTAGGGTAGTATACTAAGTTTCTACATCTTTCAGGAGGTGTCCAAAGAAATAGATGGGATACTGAGTAGTATATTCTTCCTGAATAAGCACAGAACCCACGACTTTCTCAGGTGCGGACAAGTAAACAAATAACGTTTCTCCTTCCAGCAACATATATAGGATGGGGAGTTCAGAGAGATATGCATTTAAATCTGTAAAAGCCCTCTCGCATTGATTATCCCATTCGAATTTGACAACTTTCCTCAGAATTTTGAAGAATGATAAAGTTTTGTCAATAGATCTGGAGATGAACCGAGATAAAACTGTAATTCTGTCATTCAGCCACTGTGCATCTTTAAAATTGCGAGGGGATGACATGTTGAGAATGACTTGCACTTTTTCCGAATTAGCCTCAATTCCCCTTTCGATCACCATGTACCTGAGGAACTGATCACTCTTCACCCCAAACAAACATTTAGTGGGGTTTAGTTTCAGTTTGTTGGCCCTCAAGGTAGCGAAGTCTCCTCCAGGTCGACTATCATGTCCTTCCTCTTCTCAGTCTTGACCAGGATATCATCCACATACACTTCAATATTCCTCCCGATCTGGTGGCGGAAGACCTTATCCATCATTCGTTGATAGGTTGACCCTGCATTATGCAACCCAAATAGCATGACATTGTAGCAGTAAGTGTCATCTATCGTCACGAAACTGACCTTTTCTTGGTCTTCCCAAGCAAGGGGAACCTGGTGGTATTCCTGATATGCATCCAACATTGAAATAAATTCATATCCAGAAGTCGAATCAACCAACTGATCAATGCTAGGCAAGGGGTAACAGTCATTAGGGCAGACTTTATTTAAATCTCGAAAATCAATACAAACCCGCCATTTACCCCAGGGCTTAGGGACTAGTATAACATTCACCAGCCAGGTCGGGAATTAAACTTTTCTGATATGTTCAGCCTTCAGCAACTTTGCGACCTCCTCATTGATTATCTTGTCTTGCTCGGGTACAAAGTGTCTTCGCCTCTGCTTCATCGGTCTGGCTCTGGGGTGATATGCAACCGATGCGTGGCCAAGGCAGGGGGACTCCCTTGATTTCTTCAGTAGCTCATGCAAACACATCTTAATGGTCCATTAAGCAACTGATCAACCGGCTTCTAAGTTCTGGCACAAGATCAGCATCAATTCTTATGATTCCTTCAGCTTGTTGAGGATGAATTTGGACTTCTTCGCTTTCGACCTCCCTGCGTTCCTCATTAGGTCCTTCTTCTTCTAGGGGATTGACCAGGTTGATTTGCAAGGCGTCATGTGTCCTCAAGTTCTTGCGAGCTTCGGTTCTAACCTCCTTACTATAACACCGCCGGGAAGTCAGTTGGTCTCCTTTGATTTCAGCCACCTGCTCCCCTACCGGGAATTTGATCTTCTGTGGTAGACTGAGACCACCACCTGAAATAGGCTGAGCGCCAGTCGCCCAAGGATGGTGTTGTAGGACGATGGGGGCATCCATGATCATGAAAGAAGTCCTCCTTGTCCTCTATAGCGTGTCGTTCCCCAGCGACAGAGACAGGGAGATCTGCCCCATCAGTTGTATTCTATATCTGGTGAAGCCCAAGAGCGGGGTAGAGACAGAGTGCAACTCATCCTCGTCGACCTACATCTGGTCCAGAGCCACCTTGTACAGGATGTTGACGGAGCTACCTGTATCCACAAAGATGTTTAACCTCGTAATTAGCTATTTGGGTGAGGATTACCAGTGCATCTTCATGGGGGGCTTCCACGTCCTCCAGATCGTCAGGGCCAAAGGAAATAACAGGACCCTAACACTTTTCCTTGTCCGTCCCGATGGAGTAATTTTCCAGCTGGCATGTATGGCCTTCCTTGCCCAATGAGAGTCTCCTCCAGTCAGACCTCCTGAGATTACTCCCACATGGCCCGATGAGGTTCGCGAGTCGGAGCCTTACCTTTCTTGGGATCCCTTTCAGGGGAGATAGATTGGTGGGGCACTATCTCCCGACTTCTTCCTCTCGAAGGTGACCGAGACCGACGCCTGGATATGTCCTCCCCCGATTGTCATCGATGAAGGGAAGGGCTTCGGCGAGGAGATTGCCATCGATACCCCACTCTATTCCACCGTTTGCGGGGCTTGTCGTCCGCATCCTTAGATATCCTCTTCTTCAAGGTAACACTCTTCTGTAGAGTGCATTGTGCTGCCGTCGAAGTCGCTGTACTTCTTCGGTGGCTCGGGCTCTCGGTGTCGATCGTCTCCACCAACCTCTTCTTGTTGACCAGTGATCCTTCCCAAGTGAGGATCTTTTGCTCGAGTCGGAGCGGGTGATTCTCTCCTCTCGGATCGTACCGAGATTTGAATAGGGACTCCCACCGAATCTTTACAACGGGCGTACTGCACCTCCTCGACGTTGACGTCTCGACCGACCGCCTTAATAATTCATCGAAGTTGGCCGGTGGCTTCATCACCAGTTACTGAAAGAAATCGTTTTCAGATAGTCCTTGCGTGAAGGCGCTAATTAGGATCTCTGAAGTGGCGGTTGGCACGTCCTAGGCAACTCGATTGAACTGTTGATATACTCCTTCAACGGTTCTTTGGTCTTCTGCTTGAGGGCGAACAGATTTAAAGTTGTCATCTGGTATCGCCGGCTGCTGGGGAAGTGGTGTAGGAAGACTGCTTTAAACTTTAGAAAGGAGTTTATCGAATTTTGGGCAACCTCTGAAACTATCTCAGGGTGGCCCCTGATAAGGTGTTCAAGAACACCCGACACTTCACACCATCTGTGTATTGGTGTAACAGAGTCACGTTCTTGAACTTGTAGATGTAGTCTTCCGGATCCGTCTCCCATCATAATCAGCAATTCCTGGACCGTGAAATTGATTGGGCATGGGATCCGTCACGATGTCCGGAGAAAAAGGAGTAGATAGAGACTTCAGGAGAGCCTTGAAGCTCTCAATCTTTCCCGGTCCCTCCTCCTGTCGTAAGACACTAGAGGCGACGGAATGCATCATCTCCATTTCTCCCATGGAATCTCACCTGGGCATTGGAGCTGTCATTGTCGGCCCCGCCGGTGGCGAACGGATCTTCGATTTCGGTAGTACGAGGCTGACATTCTTGGGATTTCAGCCTGCACCGGAGCGTTTGATGCGAGGCGGCTTGCTCGATCCGATGTTGCTCCAGCGCTCCTCTGATGGCGTTGGTGACTAAACGATCCAACTCCTTCCGCGTCAGAATGATGGGTTGTGCCTCTGGATCTGCCATCACGGCGTTCCTTTTGGTATTTTGATGTTTTCCACAGACGATGTCGAACTTGTTCCGGAAGCGAACGACGGGGATGACGAGTCACCAAAGCGCAACCCACGACGACGATGAAGGGGAGAGGATGTCCACGCACTGCGAGATTAACACGAGCGTTAGAGGGGATGCACAGGAAGATTTTCCGGTGGAGCCCTCTCTAACGCTCAAGTCAAAACTCTATCTTTTTCGGATGACAATGAGGAATCAAATTGCTATAATTCTGGAAAGTTTACCCTCCTTACCTGGGTGTCGAGATATCTTATATACCTGAGGTCTTTATCACACGTGTTCCCACATTCTCCTCCACGTTCCTTAATCATCGGTTACTTGATAGATATTCTCTCTTTTGGTAATGGTCACTGCGATCATTAAAGTCTTAATTACCGTGCGTTGCAAACAATAATTATCCGATGATTTTTCTATTCTGGAAGGAGGAACAGATACTTGAAGTCGGACTTTCTGATCCCTATGTTGATCTTTGGGCTCCACTCTCTCGAGTCAGTCTCGGAGTCTCATCTCCCAAGCTGACCTTAGGGCTTTCATCCGTTTTCCCGAGATAGTCTCGTAAGCCCGATTCTCAGTCTGACCTCGGGAGCTTCCATTCTCGCAAGATAGTCTCAGGAGTCCGATTACCGATCTAACCTTGAGATACTGGTTCGGCGAACTCTGTCACGTAATTTTTTCATGTTATGTCCATCCGGGATGTTCATCCCTATTAGTATACTTTGACTTTTTTGAACCCTGCTTGATGTTTGACACGTAGTGCGGTGCGGGTCCCGCTCAATGTGTTACTGCATAAATTGCGTCGCATAAAAGACGGCATCATGGAAAATCCGGTAGCTCTCGGGTTTCACACTACCCCTATTCGGCATATGGGAACCGTTCGATCGGGATCCGACGGAGAGAGGACGCGCCGGGAGGTCGAACCGGCGGGCATCGCTTTTCGCGCGTCGGTAGGGTCGGTCCAATGCTGCGCTGACGCATGGTTGCTGGAGGGTGACGCAGATCGCGAACGACCGACACTAGCCGGTTGCTCGAGGGTTTTCTCGCCGGTTGACGTGACGCACACCCTGTACGGTGAAAAAAATATAACCAGATTTATATAAGGACGCAGGGTCGCCTCTGCTCGCAGTTGTGCTCGGCTGTTACGGATCTAACTCGGATCTCAGGTGGTTACGTTCCATGTCTGGGGATCAGGATCACAGGGAGCTCTACAATTTCTTTTTCCACGATGAATTCTCGCCGCTCTTCGCCCAGAAGCCGCCGGCCGGAAGTGCAGGTGCAGATACCTATGGCCACCATTCCCCGGCGGCACCGACGACGACGACGTTCTTGAGCATCACCGACTTGTTACGGAGCTCGATGGCCGACTACGCGGCGGTGGATAAGGCTTTTGGATTATCATCATCGTCCTCGTCGCACGTGCCGGCGGCGGCGGCGACGGTCGGTTCTGAGCTGATGTTGGATGTTAATAGTTTGAGTACTGGAAATCCTCCGGTCACGCCTAACTCTTCGAACTGTTCATCGTCTACTGAGGCCGCCGGGGACAAGGAGGAGCAGCTGAAGCAGGAAGAGGAGGTGGAGGAGCGACGGCCTGACCAGGAGGCTGATAAAGTCGTCGATATGTCTAAGGAAGTGTACGAGTTTCCCTCTTCCTTTTCCAATTCTTCCTTAATTTACTTCATGTGAATTGAAGCTTAAATTTTTTTCATGAATTGTAGGCGTTGAATTAGCACACAACTTTCTAGGGTTTCACACCTTGTCTAATAAACTAAACAACAAAAACAAGAATTGCTTTCTAGGATTTCTTAGTTCAAATCAATTATATAGATGTATATATTTTCTCTCTTTTCCCATGCATATGTATAATCAACTTTTTCAAAGAGGAGGTAGCTAGAAAAAAAACACACAGCACTAATTAATCTCTCTCTCTCTCTTTACTTCGTTCATTAAAGCTTCATAATTTCGACTGATGGATATTTGGTATCAGGAATAAACCGAAGAAGAAGGGAGAGAAGCGAGCAAGAGAACCTCGCGTTGCTTTCGTTACTAAAAGCGAAATCGATCATCTCGAAGACGGTTATCGATGGAGGAAGTATGGCCAGAAAGCTGTCAAGAACAGTCCTTATCCAAGGTTAGTCATCCAATATAGATGATCGATCATCATCTCAGGACCTGAGCTGATATATGGTTTGAGAGATATTCCATGCACACTATCTGAAAAATACATGCATATATTGATTGATCATTCCTTCACAATTTCAGGAGCTACTACCGTTGCACGTCGCAGAAATGCCCGGTAAAGAAGAGGGTGGAGAGATGCTACCAAAATCCAATGATTGTGATAACCACCTACGAGGGAAAGCACACTCATCACTGCCCCATAACCCTAAGGGGAAGCACGCACCTGCTGCCTCCGGCGCCGGCCATGTCTGCGAGCTTCTGCCAGAATCTCATCATGCAGCAAGCTGTGCAACGACTGAACGGCACCGCCGGCGGTAACAAATTTGGCCAGCGAGGGGACTTCATTAACCCTAATGTGTTTTTGCAGAACCTGCCGCCTTCTCTCCAGCAGCTGCAGTTTCAGGACTATGGTCTCTTGCAAGACGTGGTTTCTTCCATGGTGAATGAAAGCCAATTACCATGATTATATGTATTTCTATATATATATTTAATGTCAATTTACGCTCTCGATTGACTAAGTATTTCAGCTGAGACAATATTTTCAAGTAATCTAATTAATCCTTGAGTTATATATGAAGGAGAATATCGTGCAATTAACGATGTGAGGGAACACATATGGTACTGAAAATAAATTTGAGTTTTAGTTTTGCAGTTTGTCCATTTTATGTTTAATTTTTTTAAAAAAAATATGATCTTCGCAATGCTTTTAGGCTGCTTTGGTTAAGCATAATGTAATTTAGTTTGTAATATAATTGGGTCTGTAATATAATCCAGATTATATATTCTTGGCTTTGTAATCTAGATTACAACACCTTAACTAGCTTTTGTTATACCGATGATATTACATTACAATTTTAAAATTGTACCAAACAAAATAATCAATTTTGTAATGTACTCCTGATTACATTATACAAGGTTGATTACCTTCACCCAATATAACCTTAATGCCATGTATATGTATAATTCTTGGATCAAATCGTTAAGATATTAAGAATTTGATAAGAATCAAATTTTAGAAATCATAATTAAATCCTTTAATTTTCACGGGTAGGAGAATGAGTGAATATTTCTTTGAAGATTTTAATGGAAAGAGGAGAAGATAGATCTTGTATGAATCAACCGGCACCATTTATTATAAAAGAGTTTCTCATTCTAAATTTTCTTCACAAATTATCCTTTTTTACTTGATTATTATTGTAGTATCTATAGCTATAATTACGATAATATAGAACAACTGTGCTCAAAGTTATTCTAATGTTAGTCAAAACTATTTTGTACAGAACTAATTTTGACCAATAAAAATTAGAACAGTTTTGACTAAAATTAAAATAATTCTAATCAATGTTAGAATAACTTTGAGCAATATCGAAATATTAATTTAACCAACGTTAGAACATTTTTTGCTAATCTAGAGAGGTATTTTAGGATGAAATATATTTTTTGATATCTTGTTACATGATAATAAAAATAAGACTGCGGTTTTAATTTTTGCTCATTATTGTAGTTTGAGAGTTAATCAAAGGAGAACATCAATGGAAAAGTTTGTTTTGGTTGAACAACCCATCAAATTTCATAAAGGCTCATTATAGACATGAGGCACCAATCTCCAAATTAGTTGTAGAAAATGAATCCTCAATTGCCAAGGAATTAATTTTATCGAGAAAATATAATTAATTTTCTCCTAAATTTTATCACAAAATGAATCCTGTTGGAGGTAAATCTTCACTGTTCTGTCTCTTTCCAACCAAATGCTGAGCTTGTTTTGTAAGCGTTTGTTTTCCTGTTTGTTTGCATTCTCTACTTCTACTGAAATGTCCTTGAACAATATTTATTCTAATTGATAACTCATTAGGCACAAAGTTCAAACCTCTACGACAACCACACGATTAGACTGTTATATTGCAGGTCAAAGCCCCTCTTAAAGCTCTCCTCTAATGACAATGAATGCTGCATAAAGGGAACACAAGCTCACTGCTTGAAAGGAAACAAGGTTATGGAGTGGTACTAAAGTTGTGGCTGGTTGTTTATCACGTTGGGATTGATCATGTTCTGAATCTTCTGGTTACCTTGCAAACAAATGAGATCACCGTAGGATTCAAGTAGGTTGGTGTTCTTGCGCCAAGACCCCTCGAAGGATGAGCTACTGGTGAGTTGTAGTGGAGTTGTCATGACCCTAAGAAAGAGGAGGGTGAATTGTCTTCTAAGTTGACTGAATCGCTAGATCTAAAAAAAAAAGGCTATAAAAGGTTGAAGGTACCAGAATGTCACCCATTAATAATGCCTATAAGGCTACTCGAAGACATAGAAAGGGCAGACTGAGTGTTAGGGGGAAGACCGGGTTATCTCAGCTTCAACCCTCTGACGCTCAAGTCAGGTTCCGACAAAGTATATGAAACAAGCAAACAACACTATAATTGAGTATATAAATACTGAATGTAAATGCATACTAGACTCGCAAGAGCGGATCGGAGGCGACACAGGGTCCAAAGCTGCACGGAGCTGAAAATCAAAGATCGGAACACAACCGCGCAACTCCGAAGGCTTGAACACCACAACGGCTCATAGGCAAGAATACGACAGTGGCTCGTGGGCCGGAACATAGCAATGGCTTGTAAGCCAGAATGCAACATCGGCTCGGAGGTCGGACAACTCAAATGTCGGACGGCTCGAGGGGTGGAACACAGCAGTGTCTTCGTAGGCCAAAATACAATAACGGCTCGAAGGTCGAAACACCACAATGACGTGTAAGCCGGATTACCACAGCGGCTAATAGGTCAGAATATAACAACGACTTGTGAGCTGAAATATAACAACAACTCATAGGCCATAATAGAGCAGTGGCTCATAGGCTGGAATACAACAACGGTGGCTAGATCGGTGCCGAGGAGCACGACAACTATTGATATTGCAGGGGTGGTTCGATTTGGCTAATCTGCATTAGATCGGTGCCGGAGATGACTGATCTATGTTAGATTGGTGTCAGATGGGGCTGATCTACATTGGATCGGTGCCAGAGATGGTTGATCTATGTCAGATCGGTGTCGGATGGTTGATCTGCATTGGATCGGTGCCAGAGATGGCTGATCTGTGTCGAATAGGTATCAGATGTGGCTAATCTGCCCTGGATAGGAGTCGGATGTGGTTGATCTATGCCGGATCAGTTATGGATGTGGCTGAGTGTTAGATGTGGCTAATCTACGATAGATCGTCATCGAAGATGGTTGATCTGCGCCGAATCAGAGCCAAATATGGTTGATCTCCATCGGATCAGCCCCGGATGCGGCTGATCTACGTCGGATCAGTGTCGACAACGGTTGATCGTCGGATTGGTGCTGGAGATGGCTTACCTACGGCGGATCGATGATGGATGTTGTTGATCTACATTGGATCGGTGTTGGACGTGGCTGATCTCAGCCGAACATGGCCTGATCTGTGCCATAGGTACACGATTGTAGTGGATCAATATCGAATGTGTTTGGATCTATGTTGGAGGTGGCCGACAATTGTGGATCTAGGCTAGATTTGTTTCGGCGGGGTGGATATTATCGGCTCGATGCTAGCGAGGCCAGATTTGTGAATAGATGGCTCTAGCATGGCAGATCCGAGCCTGTGGTAACCTGATGTGTAGGAGACAGTGGCTGCGGCATCTCCGATGGCGGTAGCATTTTCGACGGTAGTGGTTAGCCAGAGCGACGGGGAAGAGAGGAGGGAGGTGGTGGCCTTGGCCGATAGCGGTTGCTCATGGCCAATAATGAGAGGGGTGGCCGACATCAGTGAGGAGGTGAGCATGATAGGCGGCAGCTTAGTCGTGGGAGAGAGAAAGACCATCATGCTTGAGAGAAACAAGAGAGGGAGCCCTTCTTGAGAAGATGAGCCATGTCCCCCTCCATCCCTTCGTCGAAGCCAAGACAAAATGAAGAGGCAGCAGGTGAAATGTGTAGAGATCTATAGGCAAAAATATTCAAAAATCGCAACAGAATAATAGATCCTATGAGTGATCCATGCGAAAAAACTCATACAAAGTTAATTTATAAATTCCTATCGTATAGGTTTACCTTTGGCGCGTGCCCTTCGCTTATCCCACTTGCCCGAATATCTTGCACGTTCAAGTGTCTGTGCCTCCATGTGTATCCACACGAACACAATCTCTTAAACTTCGAAAAAGAATCAACTTTGTGGTACTGGCCACAAGAGGAGATTCACAAAGCAAGAAGGAGAGAGAGAAGAGAGATTTTGGCCAAGAAAAAGAAGGGAATGAAAAATGACAAGTTCATTATCCAAATGACAAGAAAAACTCTTTTATACTCATCCCATGAATATGAAGAATTTTTGTCCCTTTAGCTTCCCTCCATTAATGCTAATAAAAACTCACTTAAAGTACATTTTCTCATGTGACTTTTCAACTTCTCTTCATCCAATGAAGAGAAAATTTTCATCTTCCTCTATTATTAATTTATTAAATATTTTAATAAATTAATATCTCATTCAAATGTAGTTGAGTCTAATCTAAATGAATCAAACTCAAATTAGATCTCAATCCCATAATCCAATTGGATTTACTTGAGTCTAACTCAATTAATCCAATTCGGATCAAATCTTAGTCAAACTAAGATCAATTAATCTCCAAAGCATTGTGTCCTTAGTGTGTGACCCAATAGGTTCTCGTAACATTGGCAATGTGTCTAAATCACATTAGACACATAAGCAATAAGCGACATCTAGCAATGCATCATTGCTACCCAAGTGACGAGAAAGTCGAGATCCAACTTAACCTCCATGACTATGACAATGTATGCTCTTGTCCTTTTATCCTAAATATCTAGATTGACCAATGAGGCATAGACCGTGTCATCCTCGAACAATCTTTGTATTTCTTGATCCCCTAGTAGACTCACTCAAACAAATGAGCTCAATATCTCATATTGACATGGTCATGCGTTTTAGTAGTCCTACTCAATCAAGGGGTCCACAGATATCACTCCCATCATATAGGAGGGATATATCTTATCTACATCACTCACCTCCCTCCGCATAATTCGTTACATACCCAGTGATCGCCTTTATAGTCGACCCTATTACGGGTGACATTTGACGATACCAAAGTGATGGATCGACTGGCGTGCTAGAGGGGGTGAATAGCACTTTTTCGGTTGAATCTCTACAAGGTTGTTAGCGCAGCGAAAACAATAATATGCAAAAGACTATAAGAACAATGCTAACAACAATACTTTACTTGGTATCCACCCAGATGGGTGACTAATTCAAGGATCCACGCACGTACACCACTTCCACTATGAAAAATCTCCTTCAGGTGGAGAAACCTTTACAATGGTGGTCTTCCTCTTTACAGAATGTAGTGAATGAGAGAGAGGAAGTTGAGAAAGCTTTTCACATGAGCAGCACTTCGTTATAGTACGAAACTGTACCGCTCACGTGCAAAAAGGTCCTCCTTTTATAGGAGAACAGGACAAACTCGCAGTCTGTCCAGCCCCGCACCAGTCGACTGCCCCTGGGGTAGTCGACTGGCCTAGCATTAATTGCTAGCCAACGGCTAGTTTTCGGGGTATACTGTTGGTGCAGAAAGCACCCAAGTCAAACCTGTGTTTTGATAATGGCAACAGGGTTCAAAAGTTAAGTCTCACTTGTTATCTAACAATGTTAGTCTAGTGTGCAGGGTAAAAAGCCCTAGCGAAGGAATGCTGGCACTGGCGAAGGAATGTCAGGGTAAAAAGCCCTAGCGAAGGAATGCCAGGGTACAAAGCCCTAGCGAAGGACTGTTAGGCACTGGCGAAGGAATGCCAGGGTAAAAAGCCCTAGCGAAGGACTGCTAGGCGCTAGGCGAAGGACAGCTTGGGACTGAAGCCCTAGCGAAGGAATGCTAGGCACCGGGCGAAGGACAGCTCGGTATCCAAGACCTGGCGAAGGACCGCGAGGCAAAAGTCCAACCAGAGGAGCGGTTGGCATCAGGTACATTCTCCCGAGAGGAGTAGGTGAGGACGCGTTCCCCGTCGAGGGAACAGTAAGCGTCGGTTCGACCTAGGGCTCCATTCAGCAGACCCAAAGTCAGAACCAAGACAGCTAAGGCTGTATAAACATAATACTCTAATGCTTTATATTGTTTTGGACTAACCCTGGATGCAGGACCGAAGGAACGTGTGTCTGCAGCTCAGAATGCCCAAAGGAGAGAGGCAAGTAGCTGAGCAGGGCGCCCTCAGTGTCCCGGGCGCTCCCAAGGGCAACACAAAACAAGCGAAGCAACAAAAGCTTAGGCTGCTTACTGGCCGGGGCGCCCCCAGTGCCCAGGGCGCCCCCAGCGACCAGGGCACCCCGGACGCCCAGGGCGCCCCCAGTGCCCAGGGCGCCCCGCGCCTACGCCAGCGAAGCCAATTACCCTTATCCAGTCGAGAAGCCCGTGCTAAAGGAGTCAAACAGGGCGCCCCCAGTGTCAAACCTCATCCCTATTCGAGTGGGATAGAGGTTGACCGAGCAAAGCTCGGATCGCGTGACACGGGGGGGGGGGGGGGGGGGCGCCCCCGACGTCCAGGGCGCCCCAAGGTGCTATAAATAGCACCCAACGCCCAGGCTTCTGCACAACAATTCATTCAACGCTTCTACACTCTTCTGCTCCCGCGCTCTGCTCCGGAAATCTACCAACTCGAGCCGACGACATCCCTCCGCTCCGAAAAGTCAATCTACATCGGACGTCGGTAACGAAGAGCAATTTCCTGTTTGTGTTTACAATACTGCAATTGTAATATTAATCTGTAAACCTTTTGCCCCGCAGAAAACGGTCAACGACCGTGGGCCTTGGAGTAGGAGTCGACCTAGGCTCCGAACCAAGTAAAAATAACCGTGTTTGCGTGTTTTTCTTTTAATCTTCCGCTGTGCAAATTCTCTATCTCAAATCCGAACGCTTTCCGATATTCACCCCCCCTCTATCGGTTCTCTCGATCCAACATATACCAGTCGACTGCCTCTGGACCAGTCGACTAGTAGAAGGCTGAAAACCTTCTGTGAGTTTTGGCAGCTGGCCAGTCGACTGCCCACTCACTCCCAGCCAATCTTCACATAGTCCTTCACGTGTGCCTTCAGGTTCACTCCTTGGCTCGCCCCTTGAAGTCATCTTCCTCTGGCTCTCGTCCCTCGGATGCGCACACAAGCCTCCCTTGGCTTGCCTCCATGCCACCCTTCACGTGTGCCCTTGAAGTCCACTTCCCGGCTTGCCCTTGGAGTCCTCCTCCCTTAGCTCTCGTCCCTCGGATATGTTCACCATGTGTGATTCTCCAAGTCCTGCAAACTCAATCACACATATCAAATACAACATAACACTCTAACCTTAAACATATTCACACACACACATCAAAACCATGATCTTCCAATCATTTTAGGGTCGATTGCCTCAACACAAAGTACATAACTTCTTATGTAGGAAATCGTAGTGACTTCAGGTCTAAGAACTATTCATACTAATAGTCACATGAGAAAGTTTATGACACTCATATAACAATCTATGACACTTTCTCATGGCGGGTCAATTCAGTACATATTCTCTAATGTATACTCATGTGTCAACTTGATATCATATATCCATGACTTGTGAGTTTAAGTTATCAATTGACCTACATGCTAGTCTCCATGCATTAATATTATCCTTGAATATTAATGCTTGACTAGGAATGATTTAGTATAATGTTCTCTACATCATCTCACTATCGATTCAACCAATCGATATGATGTAGATAAGAACCTACTACCCAAGGAAATTATTATACTTAGTTATTTGACACAAATATAAAGTAAGTATAGTAACCAAATATGCCTTTATTAATGATAAAATATGATACAAAAGGTCCCTAGTCAATCATCACATAATTGACTCTAGGGCTTCTACTAACAAAATGACCACAATACTGTTGGGGCAATCTATGGTCCGATGTGACCATGTATTTTGATGTTTGGGCAAAGAGTTTAAGTTAGGTTCACCCTTGTGTTTGATATGTGTATGTGAGTGTGCAAGTTTGCAGGATACACATGCACTTAGTTGGACGGCTTCGGGTAAGGTGAAGGATGGCATGGAGACAAGCCGTGGGCTTATGCGCTCATCCGAGGGACCATGTGTTGGTGCTGAAAGCACCCAAGTCAAACTTGTGTTTTGATAATGGCAACAGGGTTCAAAAGTTAAGTCTTACTTGTTTTCTAACAAGTCACTCTAGTGTGCAGGAAAAGCCCTAGCGAAGGACTGCTAGGCACTGGCGAAGGAATGCAAAAGTAAAAGCCCTAGCGAAGGACTGCTAGGCACTGGCGAAGGAATGCCAGAGTAAAAGCCCTAGCGAAGGACTGCTAGGCACTGGCGAGGGAATGCCAGGTCGCAAAGCCCTAGCGAAGGACTGCTAGGCACCGGGCGAAGGACAACTCGACATCCAAGCCCTGGCAAAGGACCATCAGGCAAAAGTTCAACCAGAGGAACGGTTGGCATCAGGTAAATTCTCCCGAGAGGAGTAGGAGAGGACGTGTTCCCCGTCGAGGGAACAGTAGGCGTCGGTTCGACCTAGGGCTCCATTTTGGAGACCCAAAGTCAGAACCAAGACAGCTAAGGCTGTATAAACTAACCACTTAATGGTTTGTTGTGTTTTGGACTAACCCTGGATGCAGGACCGAAGGAACGAGTGTCTGCAGCTCAGAGAGCCTCAAAGGAGTGAGGCAACAGCTGACCAGGGCGCCTGGAGTGTCCCGGGCGCCCCCAAGGTGAACACAAAACACACAAGTAAAAAGCACGCTTCGACAGTACATCCTGCGGGCGCCCCTGTGCTCCCGGGCGCCCCCGCTGCTCCCGAGCGCCCCCAGCTCTCCGAGCGCCCCCAACAGCAAGCATCGAAGTGCAAGCCAGCGAAGCAAGGGATAAAGTTTGACCCGTTCAACCCGGGCGCCCCGGTCAAAGCTGATCCCGAAGTCAAAGGGATCAGAAGCTGAACGAGATCAAGCCGGATCAAATGCCACGTGGGGGGGGGGGCGCCCCCGACGATCGGCGATCCGGGCGCCCCCAGGGCTATTTAAAGGCCCCTCGACCTCAAGCTTCAACAACAACTTCCAATCAACGCTTCTACGCTCTTCTGCTCTCGCGCTTCGCCCCGGAATCCTTCCAACTCGAGCCGACGACGTCCTGTTGCTCCGAAAAAGTCGATCTACCCCGGACGTCGGTAAAAGAGCGATTTAAGTTTACTGTACTTAATTGTGTAATTATCTTTTGTAAACTATTTGCGCCTTATATAGAATTGCCCAAAGTAAACGGTCAACGACCGTGGGCCTTGGAGTAGGAGTCGACCCAGGCTCCGAACCAAGTAAAATCGACCGTGTCTCTGTGTGATTTTGTTGTTATCAATTTCTGCTGCGTACTTGCTCTAAGTGTTTCCAAAAAATGATTTCCGATATTCACCCCCCCTCTATCGGTTTTCTCGATCCAACAAGTGGTATCAGAGCGGGGAAGTTCAAACTTGGTGCAACCACCAGTTTGAAATTTTTTTTCGGATTTTTATTTTCTTTTTCTCATTCGAATTTTCTTTAAATATTTCGTTCGAATTTTCTTTTTCCCGTTAATCGAGGTTGGTGCAACACCCCTCGCTATTTCATTTCATTCATCCCGCACTACTAATTCAAGACCTAGTCTTGGAAAAAAATTTTTGTTAGTTTTCTGTTTCAGATTAAATGGCCATGCAAGAAGGATTTAACACCGCCAGACCTCCACTTTTCAGTGGAGAAGACTTTTCCTACTGGAAAAGTCGAATGGAGGTCCACCTGAAAACTCAGGTGGACATGTGGATCATCATCCAGTCCGGACTGGAGATCCCCAAAAACGCCGAAGGAGTACCGCAGACCTACTCAGAATGGGACAACGCCCTAAAGCGCAAAATTGAAGCCGATGCAAAGGCGACCCAGACTCTCCAATGTGGATTAACAAAAGAAGAGCTGAATCGGGTAGGCCCCTTCAACAGTGCAAAGGAGCTGTGGACAAAGCTGATCGAACTGCATGAAGGAACGTCAGACACCAGAATCAGTAAGAGGGATCTGCTCCTGAACAAACTCTACACCATCAAGATGGCCGACACTGAAACAGCAGCCCAACTCCACGCACGCATACAAGAATTGATGAACGGTCTTCACACTATAGGTCACAAGGTCGAAAACCGTGACCTAATAAGGTATGCCCTAAACGCTTTCCCTAGAAATACCTTGTGGGCATCTATGGTAGATGCATACAAGGTCTCAAGGGATCTTTCTAAAATTAAACTAGACGAATTATTTTCCGAATTAGAACTGCACGAACAAACTAACTCCAATATGGTCGAGAAAGGAATTGCCTTTGTTGCAGGAAAAATTGGAAGATCAACAAAGAAGAAAACTCAACCTGAACCCGAGTCTAACTCAGACTCAGACGCAGAAGACGAAGAAGGAGATCAATTTGAGCTGGTCCGACTAGCCCGAAGTTATTATAAAAAATTAAAGAACCAAGCCAATACACGGAGAACAAGCCGAAGAAAGGACGAACCAGCTGAACCCGCAAACAAGCCCAACGTGACCTGCTACGAGTGCAAGAAAAAGGGCCACTACAAGTCAGAGTGTCCTGACCTAAAGGAGACTAAAAAGACAAGAAGGAAAAAGGCACTCCAAGCAACCTGGGACGAATCTTCCTCAGAAGAAGAAGAAGAAGCATCCCAGTCCAACCTTCTAGCCCTGACCGCCTCAGATGAAGTCAAGACCGAGTCTGAATCAGAAAAGGACGACGGCAAGCTAACCTTTTCAGAAGACGGCGAAATCAAGGTAAGCGGTTTTAATAAACGTCAATTAAACGAACTCATCTCTTATCTTTCTCGAGATTTGGCGAAAGCCAAACTCCGAGTCGAATCCCTCCGACAGGAAGTAAAACTCCTGAAAGAGGGAGCTGACTCTAAATCATTAACCGAGAACATTCAAGAAGGAACTCCTACTCAAGTTGAAAAACTTGAGAAAGAAAACTCCTCCCTGAAAACTCAGGTTAAGGATCTTAGAGCGGCCTTAGAACGATTTACTTCTGGTTCCAAAAATCTTGACATGATTCTTGGAAAACAGAAGTCCGTTCTAAATCGATCCGGACTTGGCTACAGAACCAAATCCGGACAAAGATCGTATTTTGTTGTACTGAATCAGTCCAGAAGTAAAGTTCAGGCATGGGTACCTAAACTGTGCCTGAACAAACCAACTGGATCAAATCAGTATTGGATCCCCAAGGACAAGATTCACATCTTGCCTAATCATTATCGTGGCTATAGTCCAGGGGGAGCCAAATTGAAAACTATCTTTATTGTTAAATAGAATTATATTCTTGCAATTTGCCTGATTGATTGTTTATTTAAATTTATACAATTTACCATGCTTAGACTTAGGTTAGTATAAGGACAGAACAAACTTAACTGAAACTTGAAAACATAGTATTGGGTGGAGGTGAGATGATAGTACGCTAGGGAAACCAATTCTAATAAGATCAAGTTCACTTGGTCTCTTTAGACTGGTGAAACTAGCCGAAGCTACCGATCCAAAATCCAAACTAGTTAGACCAGAACTTTTTCAAAGATTAATTTTGAAAATGAAACTTCATTAAACGGCTTTGTCAAGGAAAGGGTTGATGATCCAATAAGGCTACGGCCAAAGAAGGCCTAGTGCCTCGCCAAGACCTGGAAGCCAATTTTTGAGTTTCAAATTCAAATTACATTTTGTAAAATTCAAATCTAACACAATTTTCAGTTAAGTATAGATTCAAATATCTCCTATCAAAATAAATTGAAATGTTTTCAAAAATTAATTAAGATTTTCAAAATAAATCATGACTTTCAAAATAATTTTACTTAACAAAACCTGTCTCACAAAACCTATAAGGCTAACGTGATTGAAAACCCTAGATTTGGGTGAGACAGACTAGTCAGTGAAAATCAATTTAAGCTATACCTAACTCAAATTGGATCCAAATCAATAAAACTCTTTATGTGTAGGAACATAAAGATTTGGACCAATGGATGTTGGATAGCGGTTGCTCCAGACATATGACTGGAGATAAATTGAAGTTCACCAAACTCAAGCTCAAGGACCTAGGCTCAGTAGCATTTGGCAACAATGCTACACTCAAGGTAATTGGGTCTGGTAATATTGAGCTTAAATCTAACTTTATTATTAAGAAAGTTCTTTTGGTTGATAACTTCAATTTTAACCTGCTTAGCATAAGTCAGTTATGTGATTCTGGTTACATAGTCACCTTCAACAATTCTAACTGCCTAATTAGAAATGTACAAGACTCAGAAATCATGCTTAAGGGCACTAGAAAAAATAATGTATACACTATAAACCTTCCCCTAGTACCCAAATGTATGTTAACTCAGTTAGAACAATCGAACCTCTGGCATAGGAGATTAGGTCATACCAATTTGAGAACTATCTCAAAAGTCACCCAACTTGGCCTAATCAAAGGTATCCCCAAAATTAAAAATAATGAAAACCTAATATGTGAATCATGTAATCAAGGTAAACAAACCAAATCTAATCACAAATTAATTCAATCTGACCTAACTCAAACCACACTTGAGCTCCTACCTTGACCTATTTGATTCACATGGAGTCAAGTCACTAAGCGGGAACCGATACTGCTTAGTAATAGTTGATGATTATTCCCGGTTTACCTGGGTCAGGTTTCTAAGAACCAAAGATGAAACCTTAAAACTATTTAATGATTTCTGTAAATTGATTGAAAATCAAAACGATACTAAAATTAAAAGACTTAGGAGTGACCACGGGGGAGAATTTGAAAATCAACAGTTCAAGGAATTCTGTAAGGTCAATGGGTATTTACATGAATTTTCATGTCCTAGAACCCCCCAACAAAATGGGATAGTCGAAAGAAGGAATAGAACCTTACAAGAAGCCGCTAGGGCGATGCTCAACGAATTTAGCTTAGCAAACCAATATTGGGCAGAAGTGATTAGTATGGCTTGTTACATCCAAAATAGAATTCTGATTAACAAGCGACACAACAAAACACCCTATGAACTGTACTACCATAGGCTCCCAAATCTACACTACCTAAGGGTCTTTGGATGCAAAGTTCATATCCTAAACACCAAAGACTACTTAGGGAAATTTCAATCCAAATCAATCCTAGGCATCTTCCTAGGATACTCAACCACAAGTAGAGCCTATAGAGTCTACAACAAACAAACTAAGAAAATTGAAGAAACAACTAACTTAATATTTGATGAAGAAGTCAACTCAACATTTGATAATCCAAACCTAACTTCATCAAATTCTGATCAAGAAAATAATGAACAAACTAGTGAACCCTTAGTTGAATCCTTAAACGAACTGACTGTTGAACCAATTAATGAGTCAATGAACCAACAAATGAACCAGCCCAAAGAGCCGAATCAAACAATGAACCAAACCGACTAGCCGGACCTGAGGCTGAACCAAGTTCTAGGAGAACCAAGAAACCCAGACTTAGTCACCCAACCGATCAAATTGTGGGTGATCCAACTCTAGGAGTCAGGACTAGATCCTCCTATAGAAACCTTAGTCAAATAGCTATGATATCAAAAATAGAACCCACAACTATAGATGAAGCCCTACCTGACCCTGATTGGATCATAGCTATGCAAGAAGAATTAGCCCAGTTTGAGAGGAACCAAGTCTGGGAACTAGTGCCTAAACCTGAAGGCAAATCCATCATAGACACTAAGTGGGTCTTTAGGAATAAGCTAAATGATCAAGGAGAAATAGTTAGAAATAAAGCCCGCTTAGTAGCCAAGGGATTCAGCCAAGTAGAGGGATTAGATTACGATGAAACATATGCCCCAGTAGCTAGACTTGAGTCCATTAGAATGTTGTTAGCCTTTGCATCCCATAAAGGATTTAAGCTATACCAAATGGATGTAAAGTCAGCCTTCCTAAATGGGTTCATTAAAGAAGAAGTTTATGTAGGACAACCCCCCGGGTTTGATGACTTAGACAAACCTGACCACGTTTACAAATTAACTAAAGCACTATATGGGTTAAAACAAACACCTTAGGATACTTTTGATTGATAACCTAGAAAGGGTTGAGATGTTTAGGCCTTTGCCTTAATTCAAGATGCTTTAAGTCAGTACATCTGCAGTAATTGGGGCACTAAATACAACTTATACAGCAATCAAGTTAAGTGTCAAGTTTAGAAAATTTAACTTGAACAGAAACACTTAACTTGACTAACCCTAGCCAAAGCTACTGTTTATAACAGTTAGTGAGTAACTAATTGGGTTAGACAGGTCCCTACAAGAGAAAATCAACTGCTTTGGTTCAAGTATTATCATGAATTGGTTCAGTACAGCAAAATCATGTAAATATTTTTATGAAATTTATTTCAGTGATGAAGTTTAATTTCTGCTGTATTTATCTATTTTTTTGATATATGGCAAAGGGGGAGAGATAGAAAAAGAGAGAGTTTAGTTAAAATTTTCTATCCCAAAATTTTTTTAAAAACTCTCCTTTATTCAAAAAGTACCAAGTTCTAAAAATCTTCTAAGCTTTTCAAAAATTTCTAAGTACTTAAGTTTTCTTTTTCAAAATTTTCTAAATTTCTTTTACTTAAGTTTTTCGAAAATAAGCTTCTCAAGAATTCACTAAAGTTTTTTAAAAAGTTTTCAAAAGCTTTTTCAAAATTTTCTTACTTAAGCTTTTCGAAAATAATCTCTAAAAGTACTTAAGCTTCTAAAGAATTTACTAAAAGTTTTTACTTAACTCAATGTTTTCAAAACTTTTGAGTACTTTAAACTTAAGAAGTATTTTTCTAAGTACTTAAAGCTGTTCAAAACTTTACTAAGTACTTAAGCTTTTCTTACTAAGTACTTAAATTAATGTTTGCAAAACTTTTTGAGTATTTTAAACTTCAGGCTTCAAATTTTTTTTGGTACTCTAAACTTAAAAGATTTCCAAAGTACTTGAACTTAAGTTTTCAAAGTACAAAATCATTCTAAGTAATATTTTTCTTAACCCCACGAATTTTTGAAAAATCTAGGGGGAGATTCTCTCCAGGGGAGGGAACAAAATTTAACTTTTTCATGGTTTGATTAAACTTAACTTTTTGAACTAGGGTTGCCATAAATCAAAAAGGGGGAGATTGTTGGTGCTGAAAGCACCCAAGTCAAACCTGTGTTTTGATAATGGCAACAGGGTTCAAAAGTTAAGTCTTACTTATTTTCTAACAAGTCACTCTAGTGTGCAGGAAAAGCCCTAGCGAAGGACTGCTAGGCACTGGCGAAGGAATGCCAGAGTAAAAGCCCTAGCGAAGGACTGCTAGGCACTGGCGAGGGAATGCCAGGTCGCAAAGCCCTAGCGAAGGACTGCTAGGCACCGGGCGAAGGACAGCTCGGCATCCAAGCCCTGGCAAAGGACCACCAGGCAAAAGTCCAACCAGAGGAACGGTTGGCATCAGGTAAATTCTCCCGAGAGGAGTAGGAGAGGACGCGTTCCCCGTCGAGGGAACAGTAGGCGTCGGTTCGACCTAGGGCTCCATTTTGGAGACCCAAAGTCAGAACCAAGACAGCTAAGGCTGTATAAACTAACCACTTAATGGTTTGTTGTGTTTTGGACTAACCCTGGATGCAGGACCGAAGGAACGAGTGTCTGCAGCTCAGAGAGCCTCAAAGGAGTGAGGCAACAGCTGACCAGGGCGCCCGGAGTGTCCCGGGCGCTCCCAAGGTGAACACAAAACACACAAGTAAAAAGCACGCTTCGACAGTACATCCTGCGGGCGCCCCCGTGCTCCCGGGCGCCCCCGCTGCTCCCGAGCGCCCCCAGCGCTCCGGGCGCCCCCAACAGCAAGCATTGAAGCGCAAGCCAGCGAAGCAAGGGATAAAGTTTGACCCGATCAACCCGGGCGCCCCGAGTGCTCCGGGCGCCCCGGTCAAAGCTGATCCCGAAGTCAAAGGGATCAGAAGCTGAACGAGATCAAGCCGGATCAAATGCCACGTGGGGGGGGGGGGCGCCCCCGACGATCGGCGATCCGGGCGCCCCCAGGGCTATTTAAAGGCCCCTCGACCTCAAGCTTCAACAACAACTTCCAATCAACGCTTCTACGCTCTTCTGCTCTCGCGCATCGCCCCGAAATCCTTCCAACTCGAGCCGACGACGTCCTGCTGCTCCGAAAAAGTCGATCTACCCCGGACGTTGGTAAAAGAGCGATTTAAGTTTACTGTACTTAATTGTGTAATTATCTTTTGTAAACTATTTGTGCCTTATATAGAATTGCCCAAAGTAAACGGTCAACGACCGTGGGCCTTGGAGTAGGAGTCGACCCAGGCTCCGAACCAAGTAAAATCGACCGTGTCTCTGTGTGATTTTGTTGTTATCAATTTCCGCTGCGTACTTGCTCTAAGTGTTTCTGAAAAACGATTTTCGATATTCACCCCCCCCCCCTCTATCGGTTTTCTCGATCCAACACCATGGATATAGCAAGAACGATGAGCCGAGGGAAGCGGACTTCGCGGCATGCGTGAAGGATGGCATGGAGGCAAGCCATGAGCTTGTGTGTGCATCCGAGGGACCATGGATATAGCAGGAACGATGAGCCGAGGGAAGCGGACTTCGAGGCATGCGTGAAGGATGACATGGAGGCAAGCCGAGGACTTGTGTGCGCATCTGAGGGATGGGAGCCAAAGTCGAAGAGGGCTTGAAGGCAATAGGTCAAGGCTGCTGGTGAAGAGTTATCCTAGTCGTGAGGGTTCGAGTGCTAAGTGAATTGTACTTGGGAAATCCTAGGGTTTGAGTGCTGAAGGAAATGTACTCGGGAAGGGGAAACCTTAGGTTTAGGAGTGGACCAGTCTACTGGCGCTTGGGCAGTCGACTGATAAAGTCCACAGAAAGATCAGTCGACTGCCCTTGGATCAGTTAACTGATAGCACTTGGAAATTCGAACGTTAAGCTGTAACGGTTGAAACCAACTGGGACCAGTTGACTGGTAATGGACCAGTCGACTGGTAACGGTCTTCTCAGCCTTGGGCACTATTTAAAGGGGCTCGGTTTTGGCTGAGAGTTTTGACAAAATTGGCTTTGGTTAAAAACCAATTAGTAGTCTTTGTGCTCAGGAGTGTTGTCCAGATTATGGCGAAGTTTCTCCACCCACAAGGTGCTACACGAGCTAGCCGGAGGTCTTCCGGGGAGTCGTGCACCGACGGATTGGGATCGTCCACCTCACGGATAGCCGTGGAGTAGGAGCTTTATCTCCGAACCATAAAAAGATGATGTGTTAGCGATTGTTTGTTTTTGTTATTAGTATTTCCGCTTGCGCACGCTGTCATTTGTAGGAAGAAAGATCGGAGAAGTGCTATTCACCCCCCCTCTCTCTAGCTTAACGGTAAGATCATAACAAGTGGTATCAGAGCGAAAGTTCGCTCATCTACGGACTAACTGCCGAGAGAGCAAAAAGCTAGAGGAGATGATGAGTGAAGAAAAGTTGGGTGATTACATCAATGTTCCACCTCCCTATGATTGCGAGGATTTCGACTATTGGAGGATGCGGACAAAGACTTGGTTCGGCATGGATTTGAACTGCATGATTGCGCTTGAAGAACCATTCAAAGTTCCAAGAGATAAGCATGGAAAAAGGCTCCGACCAAGTTATTGGACTAAGGAGCAACAAGCACAAGCAAAGGCAAACGAAACGGTAATCTCAATTTTACTTAGTGTTTTGCCTAATGAAATAATTAGTGGTGTAGATGAATACAAAAGTGCACATGAGTTATGGAACAAAATGGTAGTGATCCTGTCGACAAGCGAAGACCGGTTCTCACTCGGATGACTCGGTCTGACCAAGACGACCCGGTCTGCTGTAACCCGGGTGTCGGGGTCGGGCTCAAATAAAATCAAAGCTCAAATCACTCGGCTCGGACCGAAATGAGGCTCACAATATGGTGGTGTGGTTCCAAAAGGGCAGCCATCCTTTTACAGAACCAGATGGGGGGTTTATATAGGGGAGAGGTAACTCTCTGCTATGTCAGGGCTGGCAAATCTCATTAAAAGAGGATCAATGACAGATTGTGATAGTGACAGCCGTATTAATGCTGTGAGACTGTCATAGCCGTCTGACACTCTGCCTAATCTGTCCCCCATTGACTCTTGGCGGATCTGTCAGACAATGATTATGCCAGGAGGGTTGTTCTCTGATTATTTGATAGAAACGACCTATAATTGTTCGGCCCTCCTAGCGTGATCGCGAGTGCCTGACTCCGAGGATCGATCCCGAGTGTCCGACCCTGAGTGTCCTGACCTCGGAGGGCCGACCCCGAGTATCCCGTCCTCCAGGAACCGACCCCGAGTGTCCTGACCTCGGGGAGCCGACCCCGAGTGTCCCGACCTCGAGTATCCGACCCCGAGTATCCCGACCTCAAGGAACCGACCCCGAGTGTCCTGACCTCGGGGAGACGACCTTGAGTGTCCCGACCTCGAGTATCCGACCTCGAGTATCCCGACCTCGGGGAACCAACCCCGAGTGTCCCGACCTCGAGTATCCGACCTTGGGCGACCTTCGACCCGGCCTATTTACTACGGGTCCAGAGTGGTAATCGAACCTGACTGAGCCCTTAATCCTTCTAATAAATCATTCACCCGGATCAGGTAGCATTCCATGAAAACCCTACACAAGCTCAATTGGTGGAAGAGATCAAGGAAATGAGTTCAATGGTCCAAGAAGAGGAGAAGGACCATTCGGATGAAGAAAGAAGTTCTGTTAAATCCGACACTTTTGAGTAGGTTTCGAAAAATTTCCGGAGGGTCACCAGGTAGGTTCTAGGGTTTCCAAGTCCTTAGGCACAAATTTAGGGACCAAAATGTAATAAAATAAACAGTTACAAGGACTAATACGTAATTAAGTTTAAAAGCAGGGGTAGCCTTGTGATTTGACAAATTGCTGGACTAAAGTGCAAAATGACCCCTCTCTTATGCCTTGACCTAACCCTATTCGGCCCAATCACAGCAGCGACTCCTTCGCCCGCACCCAAGCCCAAACGTGAGCAGCCTCCTCTCCCGATCGAGAGCCGACGACATCGCCTCCTTCGCCTTCTACCACTCCAACGAACCCCTCCCTCGGGAAATCTAGCAAGTGTCTGAGCACCGGATCCTCCCTTCCCAAACCACCTAGTGAGCGTGAGTTGGGGATTGCCCCACCGTGATTTGAGTGGTCGATTCCAATCTGGGCGGAGTGTGCTGAGGGAGCTGAGTGGAGTCTCCGCCGGCAATCTATTGGAGGTAAGGGATGGAGACGGTAATGGTAGTGGTGTTTGTTCCTATTCTGTGAATTGAATTGGAAATGTTTCTTGTTTCCTCTTCAAGGTTGTGAATCACTACGGGATTTGGTAGGGATTTCTTGAAACTGCACCGAAGGGTGAGAAGCCAGTCGTTGGTTTAGATTCGTAGAGGAAGGTTTCTGCCATGAACTTCCTAAGGTGAGCCCCCTGTTCAGGTATTTAATTCCTTGGTTCGGTTTAAAGCTTTATCTGGGGATTTCTGCTGAGAGTTTCAGTTGATGGATTTGGCTTTGATTTGAACTTTGGCATTGGGTGGAATTCTTTCTGTCTCAAGACTGATTTGCTTCTATTTTGGATTGGCGTATGATGGCAGATCTGATTCCGGAAGTTTAAATTGGCAATTGGGCACAATTTCTGCCTGCTGTGGTGATCTGCCGTAGAAGCTGGGATAAGAGGTAAGTTGAGTGGTACAGGTTGTTATTTCAGTTTCTGTTAATGTTGTGTTTGTATTGAAGTTTGATTTTTGGCTGTGGATGTGTGGTGAAACAGCTTAGGTTTTGTAATAGGGTTGTAGGAATTGAAATCAATCCTAATTGTATATGTGTAGTTCGTCTATTCTCTTGAGCCGGACTAGGTTGTGAGCTTAACACTTAGATCTTGTGATGTTGTCTCATGATACTTAGAGTTGGATTGAAGTTTATGATTAAACTTAAAGTAAAACATAACCCTAAATCTTAATTACACGGGTAATTAGGAACTTTGCATTTAGTTAGAGGTAATTAAATGAAAGAGGACAATTAGGTAAACCCTAGTTGGTTTAGGGAGTAATTAGCTAATTATCTTTATGTGTAATAGCTAATTAAATATATCCTTGATACAGGGGTTTGATCGGATTATTGACGGGTGGTTCTTTCTGCCTTGATACAGACTTCTACTATTGGAGGCGGGTACTTCTTGCTTGTCTTCTTTAGATCCACGCTATCTTTATACATGGCTATTTGATATTTATGCAGTAGGCTAATATTGACCTTTATCTGCTACCGTTTTGTTATTCTGCTTGATACTTATGCTTAACCTTGGATATGATCTAAATTTCTTTCTATACAGTCTCATTCATTTGTTATCTGATTCTGTATAGCATTGGTATAAGCATGAGTATGTGGATAGGGATTAGCATACCATTGTATGGTTGCATTGGTTGATTCTAGTCATACTTGCACGTGGGTCTAGATATGAACTGATTGGGTTATTGTGGCATGTTACCTGATATTTGCATTGGTTGATTCCAGTCATACTTGCACATGTGTCTAGATATGGACTGATTGGGTTATTGTGGCATGTCACCTGATATTTGCATTGGTTGATTCCAGTCATACTTGCACGTGGGTCTAGATATGGACTGATTGGGTTATTGTGGCATGTCACCTAATATTTACATTGGTTGATTCCAGTCATACTTGCACGTGTGTCTAGATATGGACTGATTGGGTTATTGTGGTATGTCACCTGATATCTGCATTGGTTGATTCTGTTATTAATTGCATGTGCACTTAGATGCATGTTGGTTAGGTTATTATACATGAGATCGACCTGTGCATGCTATGTTGAGTTATGTATGATGACCTGGTAGGGGTTGCGTGTGATTGAGTCATGCACCATACCTGCACTGTTGCATGCCGGCGATCAGCGATTCCCTTGTGGTTGAGCCTATCGTCTTCCGGTACATGATATACACACACGACCACTCATGAGTTAGTGGATACCGCTGGGTGTGTGCATTTGCTCTGTAGCGCTCCGCTCGTCTGCTCAGGGGTAGTGGTTTCGGAGCGTGGTAGCACACAGAGATCCCTTCTCTTCTCATAGACCAGAGAAGATGAGAGAGATATCTCCCCCATATATACATGGGGCGGAGCGATAGCTCCACCAGCATCCTGTCCACTCGGTCACTCAAGAGCAGTGATGGCAGAGTGCGGACAGTGTCACAGCTCTACCCACTCGGCCGACACAGCGTTACTATATCGGTGGCTTGACTGGTGTTAGGGGGTGACCATGACATTGCATCATGTGCATATGATGCATTTGTGCATTGATTGTGTTTGCTGCATTTACTTGCTGCACTTGTTTGACATGCACATACAGGAGGTACTTTTGGTATGGTTTGTTGACCCTGCACTTGCTCGTATGGTTCGAGTCCTATTATGATCATGATAGACTGATTTCTGGTATGTACAGTCAGTTGTTACTTTCAGTTATGCATATTCTGCTATTCCTGTTGAGACTGTATCCTGTTGTCCTTTATAGCTTATTCAGCTATCTTGTTGAGCTATGCATATCTTTCTATATACCCGCGGAGTCCACTTGGACTCACCACCCGTCGTAATATTTTTGTTTTCAGGTTAATAGCTTGCCGGAGGAGCCCAGTTGCCTGTCCAGGGTCCCCATGTCTCCATTTGGATGGGAGCTTCCGCTGGTTTTGTTTTCTTTTGATAGCATTATCTATGCTTGGTATTTCGTTTTATTACCGTGGGCTTGTATTGGATTTATTCGTGCGGTATTGTATTTTAAGTCCTTTGTTGGACTTTTGTGATGTGGTTTTGCTGCGCGCCTGCCCTAGAGGCGGCTCAGGTGAGTTTTTACGGTGTTTTATATTGCGTTGTCATTATTTCCATATTATATATCTGTGTTGAGGCTTGAGGCCAAATTATAAACTGCGTGTGTTGTATGTTTGTGCAAATTGTCCGCCAGACAGGGGGGATGCTGTCCGATTTTATATTGGATTAGCGACTCCAATGGCCTCGGGGCGTGACAATTTATTTTGGTATCAAAGCCCAGGTTGTCGGATACCTTGGGGACTGGTTTTACGGATTTTTCGGAGTTAAATCTAATACCTAATCGGTAGGTGTCGGAGCTCGGGTTTGATGATATCTACCCGAGTACATTACGGATTTTCGGAGTCGCTTTCCCGATGTGTTTTGTACTCTAGGACCTGGCGGCGACGGGACATCTCCAGGCAGCAAGAGGTATATCTTCTGGACTTATCCTACTTTAGTATTCACTATTAGAGTTAGGATTTGTTAGATTATCCCAGTTTGGTGGGATTGTATATTTATTGGATGTATAGATATATGTAGACCTGGTTTTAGTTGGATTGACATGTTGTCAACCTATCTTATTCGTGATCGTTCATGTGAACGATTAGGGACATGTGGCGGATGAGATCATGGACCAGAGAATGTTAATTCTCTAGTAGCCCCGATTGTTGAAACGGACAACTAAGGTTGCATATGTCGACAACCTATTGGAGGATAAGGATGTTGGATTTTTCTAGACTGTACTATTTATAGTACGTGTTATAGCTATTATTAGCTGAGCGAGAACTAGGGTTGCCTACCGTAGTTGGCTCGATCAATGTAGGATCGAGTTACCCTAGTTCAAGGAGTTTCAAACCTTTGGGTCGTTCGTGCCTGGTTAGGTGACCTGGAAGGCACATTTAGGGTATATGATCTACATTAATGTAGAAGAGTAGCATGTGTTGCATATTATCATCATTAGTAGAGGGTTGACATATTTTATACCATCGGACTATGATTTGTGTTGATGCGAATCAACCGCGAAACCAAGTTGCCTCTGGTTGGAAGATACAAAGGACGACTTTCGGGAAATAAAGGAGTCACTTCGTGACTATGTGGATATACTCCTGAATGGTAGCATATCTCTAGGTTATGGAGTTGGAACTCAGAGGTTTTTGAACCTTCAGTGGAGGAAGCCAAGAATATTAGGTTAAGAGGCGATGGTTGGTCAACTCGCGCATTGCTACGCGATTCTATGAGAGATTTTGACTCATAGATTGAGTGTTTGTGGTTGAATAATCTCGATGGTACATCGAGATGTACGACCCATTATGGTATTGAGAGGTGGATTGAGATTGATGAATCTCTATGATATGTTGTATTTTGAGGATTCTATTAGTGGATATGGACCTAACGGATTTGTAGCTTTTTTGATGGATCATTTAGTGGATATATGATCTTTCTGTGGTTGATTGTTTGGAATTTTGTTATCGATAATAGCATATGGTATGACTTATTGGTGGAATCTTTAACTATATGTTATCTTTTGACGGTATATTGGAGGATATATATATGACTTATGCTTCGGAGGATGTTATTGATTTGGTAATACTTGGGTGATACTCATGGATTTGACATTATACGATCGGAGTATAGACTTGGTGCCAATGATCTTAGGGTTGAGCACCCTGGATAGGTGTGATGATTGATTGGTTGTTCGGGTGTATCTGGTTATTGGATGATAACCTCTGGATTAATATCTCCAGTCGCTCCGTAGCAGTGTAATCTTAGGGTATCAAACAGAGTGGTTACTCATGATGTGTATGGACAAGTTTAGCTGTTAATGTTAGTCGTATGAGGAATGATGAAATTTGGGGACCAAATTTTTATTAGTGGGGGAGGATGTTAAATCCGACACTTTTGAGTAGGTTCCGAAAAATTTTCAGAGGGTCACCAGGTAGGTTCTAGGGTTTCCAAGTCCTTAGACACAAATTTAGGGACCAAAATGTAATAAAATAAACAGTTACAAGGACTAATACGTAATATTGTAGATTAGAATCCTAGAAAAATCATGCATTATGATAAATCCAAGACCATTAGACTTATGGACCAAGGCATTAACCCCAAGAAGGGGAGACACATGTCTAGGATGGGTAGGTCTAGAAATGTCCAAGGTGGACATGTTGATTCTAGGTTTAAGAACCTAGAAAGAGAAAATCAAACTTTAAAGGCAAAGCACGAGAAATTAGAAAAGACCCTAGATAGATTCACCATTGAATCTAAGGGTTTAGGTATGGTGTTGGGTAGTCAAAAACTCAAAAATAATAGATCGGGATTAGGATACCGATCTAAGTTCACCGATGTCAATGAAAAGAAATATGCTAGGGTAGCATATAACTATGGCAAGGAGGGGAAGTCCTGTAGATCGTTGACGTATGTTAGGGGGGGTGAATAGCAACTTTCGAATTCTTTCTCTACAAGAAGGTTAGAACAATACAAACAATATAATGAAAACAACAAATCCAATGCTAACACCTTCGTTTACTTGGTATCCACCTCCGAGAGGTGACTAATCCAAGAATCTATCGGTGGATCACTCCCCGGATACCCTCCGGCTAGACCTTGTCGCTCCTTGTGGGTGGAGAAACCTCTCCACAACACCTCGACAATATTTGAGCTCTTAGACTACTATTTGGCTCTTACCCAAAGCTAAATTCGCCGAGAGTCTCAGCCAACATGAAGTCCTCTTAAATAGAACTAAAGGTTGACAACTCGCCACCAGTCGATTGCTCCCAGGGCAGTCGACTGCCCTCACTCAGATTCGACCATTGACAGCCCAACGTTCGAATTCTGGCTACTGACCAGTCGACTGCTCCCAAAGCAGTCGACTGGTCCAGGGTCAGAAACCTTCTGTGAGTTTCTGTGTTCGCTGGCAGTCGACTGTTATAACACCAGTCGACTGCCCAGCTTACAAACACACTCCTACTCACTCCGAATACCCTCCTTCACGCGTACCATCAGGTTCACTCCCTTGGCTTGCCCCTTGAAGTCCTCTTCCACTGGCTATCGTCCCTCGGATGCGCACACAAGCCTTCCCTTGGCTTGCCTCCATGCCACCATTCACGTGTGCCCTTTGAAGTCCACTTCCCGGCTTGCCCTTGGTTGCCCTTGGAGTCCTCCTCCCTCGGCTCTTGTCCCTTCATGACTCAGCTGACTCTTCACCAGCAGCCTTGACTATTGCCTTCGCGCCCTCTTCGTCTTTGGCCCTCGTCCCTCGGATGCACACAAGCCTCCAGCTTGTCTCCATGCCATCCTTCACGTACGCCTCGAAGTTCACGCTCCTCGGCTCATCATCCCTGCTATATCAAGGTCCCTCGGGTGCACACAAGCCTCCAACTTGTCTCCATGCCACCCTTCACCGTACCGAAGCCGTCCAGCCAAGTCCATATGTGTAACTTATACATCCTGCACACTCACATACACATATTAGATCACAAGGGAAAACCCTAACTTAAACCCTTTTCCCAAACATCAAAACACAAGGTCACTCCGGATCTTAGATTGCCTCAACAATCTCCCCATTTTTGATGTTTGGCAATACGTTTAAGTTAGGGAAAACAAATAGTAATAAATAGCAATACCAATGCTAAAACAATCATTTGGACTTACATTGCCAAGGCTCCATCTTGGACTTACACTGTCAATGTATATGCAATGTAAACATGCATGGATCCTATCCCAAGGCTTGTTGGGACCGGGTGCATGTTAACATGGATGCGGGTTCGTAATTTTAAAATTTATTACGTGCAGCGGAAGATTTAGCATAAATAATTTCCCAAATTATTTAACCACACATCTAAGCATGCAACCTTATATTGTGTAGACATGATCATATATTAAAATTTTGTAGAAAGTAAACTAATTTACTTAATACCTCGCGTAACTCGAAGGAAGGGACGAGATCCAACCGTAAGCGTCCCTTGGGAGCTCCGCCTCTATTCGCGTCCACGTCGAGTTTTCTTCGGGATGACTTCGCAAAGCCACGAGTTTCATGCCGACAAGAACTACTAGATGTTGATACAGTCTGGCCCGGTTGTTGTTTTGGTGTTTGACAATGATTTAAGTTTAGTTGAGCAAATTATGGTTAAGTCTTGATCAGTGATTAGGCACGGGTTGATTGAAATCCTAACCTGGAGGGTTAGGTGTGAGAAATCCCGGTGAGTGAAGCCGGGTCCTGGTGAGTGAAGCCAGGTGATGAAAATCCCGGTGAGTGAAGTCGGGTCCTGGTGAGTGAAGCCAGGTGATGGAAATCCTAGTGAGTGAAGCTAGGTTGAAATCCCGGTGAGTGAAGCCGGGTCCCGGTGAGTGAAGCCAGGTGACCAAAACCCTGGTGAGTGAAGCCAGGTCCTAGTGAGTGAAGCTAGGTTGGAAAAGTCCTAATTCAGAAGGGTTGGGTGAAAAGTCCTAGCTTGGAGGGCTAGGTGAAAAGTCCTAACTTGGAGGGTTAGGTGCAAATTCCCATCCTGGAGAATTAGGTGAAAAAGTCCTGGCTTGGAGGGTCAGGTGCCTAGCTTGGAGGGCTAGGTTGGATGAAGGTCTAACTCGGAGGGGTTGGGTGAAAAGTCCTAGCTTGGAGGGCTAGGTGAAAGTCCTAGCTTGGAGGGCTAGGTGAAAAGTCCTAACTTGGAGGGTTAGGTGCAAATTCCCAACTTAGAGAGTTAGATTGAAAAATCCTTAGCTTGGAGGGATAAGGTGAATGAAATCCTAGCTTGGAAGGCTAGGTCTGCGTCCCTGGATCGGTCTGGTGACCGATCAGGGAGTTGGCACGTTGCTCCTTCGTGGATCGGTCTGGTGACCGATCCAGCGATGTCTGATCGGTCCGGTGACCGATCAGGGAGTGTGTGTTTCACTCACTGCACAGCTCCTGATCGGTCTGGTGACCGATCAGGGAGCGAACAGTGAGTTGAGTTCCCCTGCTGATCTGCTCCTGATCGGTCTGGTGACCGATCAGGGATACTGCTCAGATCGGTCTAGTGAACGATCATTTGTCGTAAGGTTCTCACTATCACCGATCAGGATGACTCCTGATCGGTCTGGAAGCAGCCTAATTGGTCTGGTGACCGATCAGGCTGGAGCCTGATTGGTCTGGTGACCGATCAGGCAGGAGCCTGATTGGTCTGGGGACCGATCAGGCAGGAGCCTGATTGGTCTGGGGACCGATCAGGCAGGAGCCTGATTGGTCTGGGGACCGATCAGGCAGGAGCCTGATTGGTCTGGGGATCAATCAGGAGTGTGCAGAAGACTGCTGGATCGGTCTGGTGACCGATCAGGCTCCTCCCTGATCGGTCTGGTGATCGATCAGGCGCAGAACTTTAATTCAAATACGCTGTCAGAAGCTCTGATCGCGTCTGTTTTCACTGCCGATTCTCTGATACACTACTGATATGTTTTGATATGCATTGCTAAGCCTCTGTTGGAGTGTGCAGGTGATAGCAGGTGATTCAAACACTCAAGGAGGGTCAATGGGAGGCTTTCCGTTGAGCAGGTTTGGCTGTTTCTCGTTCTCAGGTTTCAACGGGCAACTGACGCAGCTGGCGACTGACAGAGGCTCAGCTGGAGAGGAGGTCTTCAGTGGACTGAGTGCTCAGGGAGGTCAGTGGGTTCAGGCTGGCTCAGTGGATGCTGATGAAGCTTGTGATGGTGAGCAGAGCTTAAGTGGCGAAGCTGGAAGCAGAGGCGAACAAGACAGAAACTTGGGAAGTTTGGCTGGGCTGTGTTCGTGCTCTCTATTGCTTTGTGCTTGAGCGATCTTGTTACATCTTTGTGAGCTTGTCTTCTCGAGTGTCTCTGTGCTTAACTTGTATCTTCTTGAGATTACTTGTGGAGAGGTTTCTCCACCGAGAAGGAGGCTGCTACTATCCGGAGTTCACCGGGGCTTGATCTGCCAACGATCAAGGGATCGCCCACCTCACGGGCACGCCAAGGAGTAGGGGCAAGTTATCTCCGAACCTTGTACATCTTCATCTTAGCATTTGTTTGGTTTGTGATTCCTTTCTCTGTTTTATTCTTCCTGTTGTATTTTGTTTCCGCTGCTACTAATCTGATCACAGGAAGAAAGTTTTAAAAGAGGGGACGATTTGAGTGTCTGGCTATATTCACCCCCCCCCCTCTATAGCCATCTCGTCTCCAACAAGTGGTATCAGAGCTAGGAGCTCTGTACACGGCTTAACATCCGAGAGTTATCAACAAGATGGCTGGAAGAGAAGGATTGAGCACAAACCGACCTCCATTTCTCGACGGCATAGATTTTTCATATTGGAAGTCAAGAATGGAGTTTTACTTGAAGACAAACATGAGCTTGTGGTTCGTTGTCAAGGAGGGGTTTTCTCTTCCAAAGGATAATGAAGGAAAGGAGCTTGAGTTTTCCAAGTGGTCGCCTGAGCAAATCCGGAAGGGGGAAGCAAATGCCAAAGCTGTCGTGACCTTGCAATGTGGGATGACCAAAGAACAGCTAATCAAGGTTGGCCCCTTCGCCTCTGCCAAAGATCTATGGAATAAACTTCTTGAGCTTCATGAAGGAACTCAAGACACCCGGACTGCCAAGAAGGATCTCCTTCTCAGCCAACACCAAAATCTGTCCATGAGAGAGGAAGAAACTGTAAGTATACTCCATGGACGATTCAAGGAGATCCTAAATGGTCTACACTCCATCAATGAGAAGGTAGAGAACCGAGATCTTATTAGGTATGTTCTCAAAGCTTTCCCTAGGAACGCCTTGTGGTCATCAATGGTGGATGCCTACAAGGTCTCCAAGGATTTATCATTTGCTAAGTTAGAGGATTTATTTTGTGAAATGGAACTACATGAGGTCTCTAACAAAAGTCCAAAGGAGAAGGAGTTTGTGTTTGTGGCAGGTGACCGAATGGAGGAGAAGAACATTCATCACTTTGCTTTCATGGCACTAGAGGAAAGTGACAACGAATCAAGAAGCTCCTCAACCGCGCCTTCATCATCTTCGGATGATGAAGAGGTAATCTCTCCGGAGTTGGATAAGTGTTATCGGACAATAGCATGTTTAGCTAAGTTGTTAAAGAAATCAAAGAACCAAGTTAAATCCTTAAAATTAGAAATAGAAGAATTAAAATCCTCTCAGGATGAGGATATTAATGACTTGCGTGTTAAAAATCTTGAGGATGAAAATAAGGATTTGAAGAGCGAAATTGAAAACCTCAAGAATATTCTTGAGAAGTTTTCAACTAGCTCTAAAACATTAGATATGATACTAAATTCACAAAGAGCGGTTTATAACAAGGCCGGTATAGGTTACCGACCTAAAGAACCAACCTTTGTATCATTAATGTCAAGAACCCAATTTAGATCACAACATAATTCTAGGGTTCAAAAGGTTAGGAAGAAAATGACTAAGGCATGGGTGCCAAAGTCTTTCATTAGAGATGCATTAGGTCCCAAAATTTGGGTACCTAAAACCTCTATTTTTCGAATTGTATAGCCTAGTTTGAGGGGGAGCATCTATCAACATAGGTTGTTGATAAATTGGTGCTCCAAACATATAGCCATTCCCAGTTAGGAATGTGGTTACCATTCCCTCAAATTCACATGATTGGTTTAAAGAAACACATAGCTTGCCCTTGTCATGAATTGCTTAGGACAATTGATTTTATTGTTTCAATTTATGTTTTTCCTGTAATTTATGGTTTATGATATGTCTTATCTCAAGCTTAAGGTGTTTTATTTGGTAAACATGATCAAGTATGCCATGGTTCTCTTGTATGAGTTATAGAACACGAATGAATGGTTAAGAACAAGATGAACACATGGTTTGAATTGATCATAAGTTGATACAAGCATGTTTTGGAAACTTGATGATAATATGATACAAGCATGTTTTGGGAATTTGATCATTCTTTAATCATAATGTGACATAAGCATGTTTTAGGATTTTAATCATCCATTGAAATTGACACAAACCTAATTTTGGTTAAGAACAGCATGATCACATAGTTTATGATGTTTTAAGTTCCATGACTTGCTTGTTTTTCCACTTAACTGATATTCAAGTTCATGTTTAGCAAAAATTGATCATGCCTTGATGAATCTTGATTTAGTTAAGGGACATAAACCATGTTGTTTATTTGTAATAAGGGAAACCCTTCTCTAGAATCAAACAAATTAAAACCAATTGAGTTAGGGTTTGGGAACGGCTAAGAACTGAAACAAACTTGATTTTAGAGTTTCTGAAATCAATTTCTGAAATCTGGAACTCAGAAAACATTCTATCCTGAACCTGATCGGTCCACCGTCCGATCAGGGATCCCTCTGATCGGTCCGGTGACCGATCAGATCAACACTAATCAGTAAGTTCCATGATTGGGTCAAAACTCCTCAGTCCGATCTCCTCTTGTCGAATTGTATCAGTTTAATGATCATACTACAAACAAACATGATACAATCTATTTACAATTGAAACATATTTGATCACCCATTGGTACAAACCTGGTACTAAGGGAGCACAAAATTGTTCAAGTGATACAAATCTGGTACTTAATAGTGATTTGATACAAACCTATGTTGGAATGTTCAAATTCATAAGAAAGGGTTTGTTGAGTCATGACTCTTGTTCTTAATGTCGTGTTTCGGAAATTTTTCTGAAATGACGAATATCAATAGAGTCCTCTCTCCTGTTATGGGATGCAAATTGTTAATGCAGTCTAATCAGGAACGTATCAGAGTTTCCGAAATTTTTCTGAAATCTGATCGCTCCCCAGACTAATCAAATATCCTTCTGTATCACGTAATCAACAGACCTGGTTGGTCACGGAGACCAATCAGGACTATGTTTCAGATACAGTTGCATTCCTTACTCGTCCTATGAAACATATACATACTTGACCATGATATTATTTGGTATATGTTTTCATGTGCAATTCAAAACTTAACCTTGATCATTTTGGATTTGGGGAGAGACCCGTGTTTGAGGGGGAGGTATGTTCAAACTTAATAACCATACCCTTTTCGATGTTTGACAAAGGGGGAGAAAATGACTAATTAAGTTTATGGTTATTATAGGGGGAGGATCATGATTTCCTTATAAGAATTGAACGGACATCAATTGATTGATACCTAAACTTAAATCGGGTTGTCAAACAACAAAAAGGGGGAGATTGTTGATGCAGTTTGGCCCGGTTGTTGTTTTGGTGTTTGACAATGATTTAAGTTTAGTTGAGCAAATTATGGTTAAGTCCTGATCAGTGATTAGGCACGGGTTGATTGAAATCCTAACCTGGAGGGTTAGGTGTGAGAAATCCCGATGAGTGAAGCCGGGTCCTGGTGAGTGAAGCTAGGTTGAAATCCCGGTGAGTGAAGCCGGGTCCCGGTGAGTGAAGCCGGGTGACCAAAACCCTGGTGAGTGAAGCCAGGTCCTAGTGAGTGAAGCTAGGTTGGAAAAGTCCTAATTCGGAAGGGTTGGGTGAAAAGTCCTAGCTTGAAGGGCTAGGTGAAAAGTCCTAACTTGGAGGGTTAGGTGCAAATTCCCATCCTGGAGAATTAGGTGAAAAAGTCCTGGCTTGGAGGGTCAGGTGCCTAGCTTGGAGGGCTAGGTTGGATGAAGGTCTAACTCGGAGGGGTTGGGTGAAAAGTCCTAGCTTGGAGAGCTAGGTGAAAAGTCCTAACTTGGAGGGTTAGGTGCAAATTCCCAACTTAGAGAGTTAGATTGAAAAATCCTTAGCTTGGAGGGATAAGGTGAATGAAATCCTAGCTTGGAAGGCTAGGTCTGCGTCCCTGGATCGGTCTGGTGACCGATCAGGGAGTTGGCACGCTGCTCCTTCGTGGATCGGTCTGGTGACCGATCCAGCGATGTCTGATCGGTCCGGTGACCGATCAGGGAGTGTGTGTTTCACTCACTGCACAGCTCCTGATCGGTCTGGTGACCGATCAGGGAGCGAACAGTGAGTTGAGTTCCCCTGCTGATCTGCTCTTGATCGGTCTGGTGACCGATCAGGGATACTGCTCAGATCGGTCTAGTGAACGATCATTTGTCGCAAGGTTCTCACTATCACCGATCAGGATGACTCCTGATCGGTCTGGAAGTAGCCTGATTGGTCTGGTGACCGATCAGGCTAGATTCTGATTGGTCTGGTGACCGATCAGGCTAGAGCCTGATTGGTCTGGTGACCGATCAGGCAGGAGCCTGATTGGTCTGGGGACCAATCAGGAGTGTCCAGAAGACTGCTGGATCGGTCTGGTGACCGATCAGGCTCCTCCCTGATCGGTCTGGTGACCGATCAGGCGCAGAACTTTAATTCAAATACGCTGTCAGAAGCTCTGATCGCGTCTGTTTTCACTGCCGATTCTCTGATACACTACTGATATATTTTGATATGCATTGCTAAGCCTCTGTTGGAGTGTGCAGGTGATAGCAGGTGATTCAAACACTCAAGGAGGGTCAATGGGAGGCTTTCCGTTGAGCAGGTTTGGCTGTTTCTCGTTCTCAGGTTTCAACGGGCAACTGACGCAGCTGGCGACTGACAGAGGCTCAGCTGGAGAGGAGGTCTTCAGTGGACTGAGTGCTCAGGGAGGTCAGTGGGTTCAGGCTGGCTCAGTGGATGCTGATGAAGCTTGTGATGGTGAGCAGAGCTTAAGTGGCGAAGCTGGAAGCAGAGGCGAACAAGACAGAAACTTGGGAAGTTTGGCTGGGCTGTGTTCGTGCTCTCTGTTGCTTTGTGCTTGAGCGATCTTGTTACATCTTTGTGAGCTTGTCTTCTCGAGTGTCTCTGTGCTTAACTTGTATCTTCTTGAGATTACTTGTGGAGAGGTTTCTCCACCGAGAAGGAGGCTGCTACTATCCGGAGTTCACCGGGGCTTGATCTGCCGACGATCAAGGGATCGCCCACCTCACGGGCACGCCAAGGAGTAGGGGCAAGTTATCCCCGAACCTTGTACATCTTCATTTTAGCGTTTGTTTGGTTTGTGATTCCTTTCTCTGTTTTATTCTTTCTGTTGTATTTTGTTTCCGCTGCTACTAATCTGATCACAGGAAGAAAGTTTTAAAAGAGGGGGCGATTTGAGTGTCTGGCTATATTCACCCCCCCCCCCCTCTATAGCCATCTCGTCTCCAACACTAGATTCTCCAAAGGCACGACAAGAATACCAAGAGAGAGATGGGAAGACCAACCACCAAACGAAGAACGGAATCAAGATTCCGGGAGGAAGGAAGGAGTTGCGCCCGCTTCTTCTTCTTCTTCGGCAGCTGCTTGGTGGATGAAGCTCACGGCAACAAAGGGGTCCTCCTTTTAGGGTCGGCGGTACTAGAGGAGGGAGAGGGAGAGAAGGAGAGAGAGAGAGGGCTTATTTCTAGATCTCTTAGATTGATTTCCAAGCCTTGCCTTGGTTCCTTTATATAGTAGTCTCTCAATCGCCAAGTCTCCTTTTTATGGAATACATTTTCATAAGAAATTTATCATATAAATTTTTCTATGAATTATTCCATCATGCCAAGTTTTATCATAATTTAATTTATGATAAAAACAACCATGTTTCCCTTTTCTTATGGAAAGAAATTTCTTTATATAAATTTCTTTATATAAATTTCTTTATCATGGTAAATCAATCCATTATTGATTTTATAAAATAAACCAATCCATGGTTCATTTTAATTTCCATAAAAAATAAATCTCTTTATATAAATTTCTTTATCCATAATTTTATAAAACAAACCACGCTCGGTTTATTTTATAATTTGAACCAAAAATTCGGTTTTCCCCTTTTGTTGTGGCCGGCCAAACAAAGAGGGTGGGGACCCTCTTTGGCCGGCCAAACCCAAGCTAAAACCATACGAATTAAACTCATTTAATTCGTCCAATAAGTCTTCAAAAGACTTAGCCATTTTATGTTTCCGATGCGTCTCTGAAAAATTCAGATTCGACTTATCTCTCTTGATCGGAAAATCCAATTTTCAACTCATTTTAAATCCCTCGGATTACTCGTAGTGCGTGTGACTAAATAGGCTTTCGATTTATGTTGGTCGTCTATAATCAACCAATTATAGAACGATCATGAGTGGTACCTAGTAGTACATCATGACCCCCAATTAATCGAAAGATCAACGGTTGACCTCAGAAATAATTCTGAAACCCTTCAGCAGCTCTAATGAATCGTGCCTCATTCCTTTCACCATCTTATACCCACTTGGTTCAGGACATGGTCTATGTGTGTCAGTCCCCACTAGGCTGACTACGTCACACCTAGCCTAAGTAATGTCTTTCTCGTCCAACGGATTCTAATTACTCTCATGTCTTTAAGAGATTCATACTCTGAACATGTCATGCTCTGGCCAGAGGCTTCGAGTAACAATCCGACGATAGGTCTTGGGTATACATCTCCTCGCAAGGAGTGGTGAATCCTTTGTAGGCTGTTCAAACATCTTTGGGCACTTCGGCTTATACCCAACCATCCTGGGTCCACACCTCCTTGGAGATGCTTGCTTAAGATGTCAAAGTATAAGTCTCCATGACCAAGATGACTTGAACACCGCAAGTCAAAGGAACATCGCACTTACGCTGCAGTAAGAACTTCACTGACATGTCTATATGTAGACTATCATATGAAGTTTTACAGCCAGTCACTCCAATGAACTAGTTCCCTTAACTAGCATTCATGTTTATCTCCGGACATCCCAATGTCACCAGCCAGTGAGAATCAGCTGATTAGAGAATAACCCATGCTAGTCTCAACAGAATTGATAGTGTCCGTATTTATCAATTCATCGACTAGGGACAATTTCAATACTTCACAATTGCACATGTAGAGATAATCACTAGTTGTGAATTCATCACAAATTCTCTCATGCTGTGAATTGTATTACGGACATTCAGTAAATGAGTTTAAGATCTTAATCAAATACACGAACATGTATACTCAAATAGTGAATATTCATTTATTAAAGTAAATGATTACAATTATAAGACGATTGCCTTAGGACACTTCTCTCATATTACTAACAAACTCCCACTTGGCCTAATGTCAATCGCTACGGTATCCAATACCACAGGCTCTAACATGACTCTCAAACTTGCTTTGAGGCAAGGCCTTAGTTAAAGGATCCGCTAAATTCCTTTCAGTGGGAATTTTCTCAATTTGTATATCATTCCTACTTATAATTTCTCTGATCAGATGATAGCGGCGAAGCACGTGTTTGGATCGCTGATGAGACCTTGGTTCCTTTGCTTGTGCAATAGCTCCATTGTTGTCGCAGTATACCGGTATTACTTCATCAATGGTTGGAACCACACCAAGTTCCGAGACAAACTTCTTGATCCAGACTACTTCTTTTGCTGCTTCCGAAGCCGCAATGTATTCCGTTTCCGTGGTAGAATCCACTACAGTGTCTTGCTTGAAACTCTTCCAACTTATTGCGCCTCCATTCAAAGTAAATACGTATCCAGACTGAGATTTGGAATTATCCTTATCTATCTGGAAACTGGCATCTGTATACCCACGTATTACCATATCTCCTTCTCCATATATTAGGAACACATCCTTAGTTCTTCTTAAGTACTTAAGGATTGTCTTGACAGCCGCCCAATGATCCATTCCTGGATCAGACTGGTATCTGCTCGTGACGCTCAGAGCATATGATACATCGGGCCTAGTATATAGCATACATGATAGATCCTATCGCGGATGCATAAGGAATCTTATTCATGCAAATCCTCTCGTCTTCTGTGCGCGGACACATAGACTTTGAAAGGTTGATCTCATGCCTGATGGGAAGGTAACCTTTCTTGGATTCCGACATGCTAAACCCTTTTAGCACTCGGTCTATATATGTAGACTGTGAAAGACCAAGCAATCGTTTTGATCTATCTCTATAGATTCTAATCCCAAGGATATAGGTTGCTTCTCCCAGGTCTTTCATGGAGAAAGTTTTGGACAACCAAATTTTAACCGACTGTAAGACTGATATATCGTTTCCTATAAGTAATATGTCATCGACATATAATATTAGGAATACGACTGCACTCCCACTAACCTTCTTGTATACACAAGGTTCGTCAGGATTTTGTGAGAAATCAAATTCTTTGATTGTCTCATCAAAATGGATGTTCCAGCTCCTGGATGCTTGCTTCAGTCCATATATGGATCGTCGAAGCTTGCATATTTTGGTTTTATCAACTGATGTGAAACCTTCAGGTTGTATCATGTATACATCCTCAAGCAGGTTTCCATTAACGCAAGCTATTTTCACATCCATTTGTCATATCTCATAATCATAATGAGCTGCTATGGCTAGGAGCATCCGAATGGATTTAAGCATAGCTACTGGCGAATAGGTTTCGTCATAATCAATTCCTTGTTTCTGACGATATCCTTTTGCCACTAATCTAGCCTTAAAGGTAACAACATTACCTTCTATGTCGGTTTTCTTCTTGAAAACCCACTTGCACCCTATGGGCTTAATCCCTTCAGGTGGGTTAACCAAGTCCCATACTTGATTTTCGTACATGGAATCCATTTCCGACTTCATGGCTTCAAGCCATTTGTCCCTTTCTGAACTTTTCAGAACATCTTCATAACTGATAGGTTCATCATCGCTTATGAATAACACGTCATTCGATTCACTTATGAGAAATCCGTATCTCTCTGGAATATTGCGTGTCCTATCAGACCTACGAAGAGGTGGGGTTGTTTTAGGTTCAACTGATAGCTCAACATTATGAGTTCTCGGTTGTGGGTCTAGACTAGGTGTCTCTGTAATGTCTATTGGAGTTTCTTGAACTTCTTCAAGTTCAATATTACTCCCACTGTTTTCTTGTAAAAGAAATTCTTTTTCTAGAAACACAGCATGCCTTGAAACAAACACCTTTTGTTCCAAGGGATAATAGAATTGGTAACCTTTCGTTTCCTTAGGGTATCCAATAAATAGACATTTATCAGACTTAGCATCCAATTTGTCTGATACAGTCCGCTTCACATAAGCAGGACAACCCCATATTTTAAGGTGAGTTAAATGAGGTTTCTTACTATTCCACGTCTCATATGGAGTAGTAGAGACTACCTTGGTCGGGACTCTGTTTAGCAAGTAAACAGCTGTCTTAAGTGCATAGCCCCAAAAGGATTTTGGAAGAGTTGCATGATTCATCATAGATCTAACCATGTCCATCAAGGTTCGGTTACGCCTCTCAGATACACCATTATGCTGTGGTGTATACGGCGGAGTCCATTGAGACAATATCCCATTGTCCCTAAGATAATCTTGAAACTCTTGACTTAAGTATTCACCACCCCAATCGGATCGAAGTATCTTAATACTTTTGCCAAGTTGTTTCTCTACTTCATTTCTGAACTCTTTAAATTTCTCAAAAGCTTCAGATTTGTGTTTCATTAAGAACACATACCCGAATCGTGAGTGATCATCGATAAAGGTAATGAAGTAGCCATAGCCTCCTTGTGCAAGAGTTGACATTAGTCCACAAACATCAGTATGTATTAGACCAAGCAATTCTCCCACTGGTTTACCTTTTCAGGAAAAGGGTAATTTGGCCATCTTGCCTTTTAAGCATGATTCGCATGTATCAAATGAACCGGGTTCAAATGATTCCAGAATTACACATCGGTGTAATTTGGTCATGCGTTTCTTACTTACATGGCCAAGACGACAATGCCACGTATAGGAGTCTATTTGATTATCTATTTGAGCACGTTTGTTTCTAACTTCGATATTGAAAACGTCACCGGATAAATCTAACGTGTAGATACCATTGCACAAAGTTCCGGTCCCATAAATAACACCATTTAAAGTTATGTAACAACAATTGTTACTAAAAGTTAAATGATAACCCTTTTCATTCAAGCATGAAATAGATACAATGTTCTTATTAACGAAGGAACAAAATAACAATTATTCAATTCTAAGACACATCCAGTAGGGAGGTTTAGCAAATATGTTCGATGGCAAACAGCAGCAATCTTTGCTCCATTCCAACTCGCAAATTCGCTTCTCCCTTGACGAGTCTTCTTCTATTCCTTAGCCCCTGTATGTCATTACATATATGTGAGCTACACCCAGTATCAAGTACCCAGGTGTTGAGGAAATAGAGTGACATTCAATAACGAAGATACCTGAAGAGGATGGGGCATCGGATGCCTTCTTCTTCAAGGACTCAAGATAAACCTTGCAGTTTCTTCGCCAGTGACCCTCCTTGCCACAGTGATGGCAAGTGCCTTTTGGTGTCTTTTTCTTTTTGGCCTTTTTCTTCTTTCCCTTATTCTGTTCTTTGGCCTTCCTCTTAGAACCTTTCTTCGAGGAACCAACTAACAGTACCGTCTTCTGATCCTGCTTCACAGAAGGCTCTATAGTCTTCAGCAGGTTGAGCAACTCAGGAATGGTAGTCTCCAGCTTGTTCATCCGATAGTTCATCACAAATTGTGAATAACTTTTGGGCAAACAATGCAGAATTAAGTCAATACTTAGTTCATGATCCATTGCAAAACCGAGTGTGCCAGTCGCTCAATGTACCCCAACATCTTCAACACAAACTGTGAGACAGAAGTGCCTTCCTGCATCTTAGAGGTGAAGAGGAGTCTGGAGACCTCGAACCTTTCGGATCTCGCCTGCTCGTCAAATAACTCATGAAGATGGAAGATGATGGTATAAGCATCCATATGCTCATGCTGCTTTTGCAGTTCAGGTACCATAGCGGCTAGCATGATGCAACTCGCAAGTTCAGAATCGGTCACATGTTTCTGATAGGCCACTAACTGGTCTGGAGTTGCATTTTCTGGAGGACGGTTGGGAAGTAGTTCTTCAAGGACATAAGCAAGCTTTTCTGCCTTGAGGACTATCCTCAGGTTTCGAAG
>JAGFNQ010003004.1:310607-342610 GCA_024364735.1 Boesenbergia rotunda | reverse complement strand
TCAGAGACTAAAACGTATTCTACTTCAGCTAAAGATAATGCATCCAAGTTAATTCAACAATACCTGAACTTTGCCAAGTCCTCCTCGAGATTCTTAGCACGATCTGCAAGTTGCTCATATGCCTTTTTCGAAACATCCTGCTCAGATAGGAAAAAGAACATGAATGGATCAACGGCAAGCAACATAAATGAAGAGGATGATTAGTCAGAGAATAGATCCATAAAATATTGCCTGAGAATCCTCAAATAGAAGCATAAGATCCTTCTTTCCATCTTCTGCAAAATGTGTATAGAAAATTGTCTGAATGTTTGATATGGTAACAGGCTTATGATATTTTATCTACAGGCAAAACAATATCTAGAAGCTCACAAGATTCACATTACAAAATGACGAAGTATTACTAGAAAAAACAACCACAATAATCATAGGTTGGTTCCGACCATACAAGTGATTGGCTTTGTTACACAAGGTACTAACCTTAGGCCGTGACATCATACTAAAATATCTCTTAATAAAGTTGACCAATAGATATGAGCCCAAAAACATGGCTCAGGTCGATCCATAATCCATGGATTGATAGATTATACTGCATAGCCAAGTTTCATTGTGAAATTATATCAAAGAAAAAGAGTGTGCTTCGTCAACTATTCATATAGAGAGTATGTCACGCAAATATGAACTCACTTACTGGTCCATGGTAAAACATATAATGATATACAAGATAGACAATAGTGCTGTCAACAAGATTCAAAATCTTTGAAATATGAACAGAGCAGATAAGAGCTCTGATGAGCAAATCTAAAGAATGTTAAGGTAGCAAGTTTCCAAAAGATTCAAAAACATGATTTGATGAAACACTTGCAAGGATGATCCTAACAGAGTAGCTAAGGGTCTGATGAACTCCTGAAGTAAACTTTAGCACTCAGATAACTATTATTTTGGCAAAAAAAAAAAAAGATAATCAAGATGAGCAAATCGGAAAAATTAAGTTGATGATTGTCAAAAAACTTAAATCATGATTTAATAAAACATTTCCAAGGATCATCCTAACAGAAACTACACAGCAGATATAATGCACAAGGACGATCAGAGTTCACATGTCTACACCACTAATAGGCAAAGAATTTGTTTCCATGTAAATAACCTAAGCCATCAAGGAGACGAGAAATATGGAAATCAAGAGTTCACTATTGAAGACAGTTCTAGTAAATTCAATATAAATAAAGAGCAACCTTCAAGTTTTCCAGTGCTTGCATTAGTAGATGTGCACATCTTCCGCTCTTCTTCATACAATCTTCTATACATAGCAACCTACACAAGCAATAGGAAGGACTTTACCAAAGATGTCTTAGTGTTGGATGTTGAGCAATTTGCTATATATTCTTTTCCTTGTGTAAGTATGAACAAAGTACCATGCAAGAGACTTACAGAACCATGAAGAGATTCAATCATCTGATTCTGTTCTTCAGACCTTTTAAGCACTGCTTCAACCTTACTTGTTGCCTCAGCAGTGATCTTTTGAAGCTGGAATTCGAATGTATCCTTAAAAAGAAAAGATGAATTAAGTAAATAAAACACTCTAACTGAACAAGTTGAGGAAATAAACGAGCTCCTCAGTACATATAAAAGAACCAGAAAGCATCCGCTGAACTGTAAATTTAAATTCACCTTTAGATCTACTTCCTTGTTTTCTATCTCAGTGGCAAGGCTAAGCACACGACCACGAAGTTGGACATTTTGCTCTACTAGTCCATGTATGTCCTTAAAAGAAACCTGTTTCAATTTGTCAATACAAATATGTTAAAGTGAAAGACCTCATTATCCAAAAAGATGTTATATCTATGCAAAAGATAAAGAAAAAAAAAATCACAAGATTTAAGGTTGTTGGAAAAGCTGGCATACTGGGTATTCAGAAGTTGACCTTCCAACCTCAGGATCGTCAATGTTGACTGAGCTTATAAGAGTATTGTCAGCATAAAACGAAGCAACACCACAGCGAACTTGTATATCTTGGCATTCTTTCAAGAGTATTGTTACCTACAACAATCATTGAATGCCAAAAAAAATTAACTATAAAATTTCTCCATAAGGAAATAACTATATTTGCTAACATCTTCATAAACAGAGAACATTAAGATTACGAACCATGAAGAAACCTTAAAATTAAATCATGAAAAATGAGAGATGAAGAAACCTGCTTCTCAAAATCAGTTATTTGCTTCTGTGCAATTAAATTATCACGCTCATGCTTTCTCAACTCAGCCTAAAGAAAAAAATAGAATATTAAAACAAACACAGAGTATCATATACAGTTTCTTAATAAAAGGACAGCACACCTTCAAATTCCTTATTGTATTTTCAAAGTTATCATAGTCTATCAATGACTGCTGCAGCTTTTGATTCATCAAATTGTAAGCTTCAATCATCCTTCCGTGTTCAGCTGCCACAAGCCATATATTTTCTCTCTTAAGTGATATGTGCAACAACCATAAATTTAAGATACAGCAGTGGCATGGCTATGGATCATAAAACTCAGACTGGCATTAATATACCATGCGTTTTAAAGCTTACGCATATCAAGAAATGTTCATGTGCTTCAGAAAACAACAAGAATCTACTGAACTATGATGCTGAAGTATGGCTTGCTATACAGGAACCGCCCTACACCAGTGTGTGCAGTGCTTCTATGGTCGTGTAATACTACCTACCTAAATAGAAGGTAAATGCACTTCTATACTTGGAAATATGTAAAAGCTGGTAGAAGAGTTAAGATGAACGCAACCTAAATGTGGGTCATGTGATTAATCAAAAAACAGTCAGCTAATATTCTATAAAAATAAAATATTATCGAGTGAAAATTTTCACCATCAGAAACTTTCCACTAAGACCGAAATTGGATAAGGTCCTGATGAAAATTGTGTAAGTGCATATCCATTGGAAAACAAACAAAATGATGTAACTCCTATATGTAACCTAATCCTGGGTGGCAAATGCATAGAGACACACCATATAAACAGAGGAGGAGGGAAAAACAAACCTCTTTACATGCTAGGTTTCAAAAATCAGTTTCCATAAAAAAAATGGGTTCCACCACATACAAATGCAACAAAAAAGAACACAATAAACAAAATGGATCAGATGTGTCAAAGCTGATTGCAAAAGTAGAAAAGAAAATATACCAAATAGAAATTTCAAAAAAAAATTATCTAAACTTGGCAACATAGACACCTACCCCGTTCATCTAAAATCATTTCAGCCTTTGCTTCTATTTCATGTAGAACCTACAAGATCGGCAAAAAAAAAACAGAATGAGTCTATGGGCCTAATACAAAAGGATAAGGAAAAATAGGAATGTGGCCATCTTCAAAAAACATGGAATGTCATAAACAATTAAATGATTAACCTATATTATAGGTTGAAAGAAAGAATTACATAAAAACTTTAAAAGAATAGTCAAATGCATTAAAATATCCAAAATTCAAAAAGAAAAAGAAAATTCACTGGAATATGGCTACAGTTTATACAATCGAGACAAGGGATATCCCAAATCATGAGCAAATGATACAGGCCGCACCAGTAGCATGCTAGCCTGGTCAAAATATTAAGTGCTAATGCTCCCAAAAGTCAGAAGTTAGGGAACCATTACAGACCAGAGGAAATCATTGTTTTTAGTAGAAGTGAAGGGACAAAAAGTTAGGCCCTAGAGAAAGCTACATTCCAGAAAGGAAAGAACAATCTAGGTTATTCTTGGTTGGATCATGAGCTCAGTCATGTATATTTTCCAGAATCTTCAAGAACCACTTATCCAAATTGAAGCTCGTAGGTTCTGCTTTTCCAATGTATTCAGAAATTATAACGTTATGTTCTAACTAAAATGTGGAGCGTGCACTTTTAACAGATTTGTCAAAAAAACATAATGTTTGACCAGAAACCAAGCATAACATGATATGTCAAGTGCTGGTATGTTGTTTGAGAGTTGGGACATCCACATCACTCCTGATAGTGATATTATATTTATAATAGAGTACTTTTCCACATCACTCCTGACAGCAATATTATAATGGAATACTTTGGATGATAGACAAATCTTAGCCGTGTCAGACAACTTCATCCAAGCAAAATTACTGAAGTGGAACTCCAACAAACAAATCGAAGCAAATAGCAACAGTGCAGAACATAGATATAGCAAAAATATATTTCATTCTTAATTTTCTTTGATTCTGAAAGGGAGTCTTGACGCAATGATAAAGTTGCTGCCTTGTGACCTAGAGGTCATAGGTTCGAGTCCTGGAAATAACCACTTACAAAGTAGGGTAAGGTTGCGTACAATAAATCCTCCCCTGGGACCCCGTATAACGGGAGCTTCATGCACCAGACCTTTTTTTATTTTCCTTGATTCTCGTGTATTTCACTAGTTAATGAATTATTCACTCAAAAGGAGTTTAATATCAATATCCTAGCAACCTAAAATTAGAATATTTTCCTTTTTCAATTTCTAGAGCTTTTTTCAGGGCAAGTTGTAGGTATTTTTGAATAATCACAATGCAAGGAAAGAATGTAGCAACCATAGAGAAGTATCGAATAGAACAATTTCCATAACAACAATCAAAAACCAATCTCATCAAGACAAATTTGTCAAAACTATTTGGGGCTGGCAATTTGAATTTTCTCCCTTCATTTAGCTTTATGCAACTCTATATCACTAGTAGCATTCAAACTATCAAATGTTGAAGAAAGATTCGAAGTCATTGCCATTCACTAATTTGGCTGAATTTCTCGGCTATGGAACTGCCTCATATGGTAGCTGTGTGTAATAGCTTCTGAACTAGAGCATGATTGACTAGATGTCGTTCCTGCCTAGTAGGGATCTAGGAACTTTTTGACACGAATTACAGTGGGAAGAACTGTTAGGGTCACCACCATTATAATCTTAAGATCAGAAGGGCATCCCTGCAGATTAAATGGATTATGTAATTGGAAGGGCAAAAACATTAAATTGATTTGTTTCAGTCTCCGTCTACCCTTTACACATTCCACTCTGATAGAATTGAATTTATTCACAAAAAGAAGAATTAACTCAAATTGTAAACAAAGAAAATTTGTCAATGTTCCAAAATTGCAAGTCATCTAACATATAATAGTAGTCAGACCAGGTACCCGTTCCAAAGCAGCTTCTGCATTTTTCCGGCCCCATTTCTCATGCTGCAGAGCATCAGCAGCTTCTTGGTATTTCTCATACATCTTAGCAAGCTACAAACCAAAAATTAATAATAATAATAATAATAAACAAAAAACTAAATTAGAAAGAAAAAACTAAAAAAAAGGACATAGTGCCATAGCCTTACACTCCAACCATCTCGTAGAAGAGAAGCCGCCAATGCTGTCCCAGAAATACCAAAAGGTATCTTAGGGACAAGAATATGGTTGTTCTCACTAGTGGTTGTTTGTGCAACTGGTCTGCAAGATAAATGAAATTGAAATTGATAGGTCATTACAAGAACATAAACCACCCTACTCATTACTAGCAGAATAATCACATACTTTAAATGGCATGCAAGGGGAAAAGGCAATAAGAAATAATCACACCATATTTTTATAGGCTGCATGGAGCTTTTCTTACATTTAATTCCAAGCAAAGCAACTTCTCTAATGAAATAGAGCATTCAAATTTGGTTTCACAGGTTCCATTAAAATACACTTAAAACTCGCCAATAATTTTTCTCAGCTACTTAAACCAATAATCATTAATCAATTCATAGTGCAACCACAACATTTAAATATATTCTTCGAACGTGTATACAAACTTTTTCTCATTATGTTTCTTCATCTTACCCTCTTCAGAACTATAATAATAATCACAATGAACTTTCAAAATAAATATAGGAAGAACCTTACTACTGGTCCAAACACAGTTAACATTACCAACAAATAGGGCCAACATTTCACCGTATGTACTAGCAGGCATAGTGCCCAATTTAAGTGGTCCACGAAAAACGTATGTTTATTCATATCATTCTGACACTCCATGCACTCTAAAAAACTAGTTTTATAACTTTAGTCATTTTTTCCTTCTAGCACAAGCAAAACAATTGTTCTTTGAATCCTTAAGACCAAATGTTAGGCATCCGTAGTGGTCAAAAGGATTATGAGTACACCTATGCGTACATCTTATTATGCCACACTGGTCAACAGAGGCCCAAATTTCATTTTTCCTAGCTACAGAATCATGGACCAAATATTTAAAAGATTGATAGGTTAGAAAGAAAAACAAGAAAGAACATTAAGTTGAATGTACTAGAACACAACAAAGATAAATGTAATAGAAATGTAATTAAAAGGAAAAATACAAATAGGCAAAGAACATACAGAACTTCTAAGCTTGAATCTGAATGAAAACTGGATGGAACAAGACTTAATTCATTAGATTTTCTCGTCCTATCAAGTTCAGCTTCATATTTCTCTAATTTTTCTTTCATGTCAGCAGCATCCTGCATACCAACAAAAAATCACTACCATATTGCAAAGCAGAACTACAAAGAGAAGTTACTACTTGAAAAAAAAAAATCTAAGACGCCAATTGTACCATGAAAATCACAAAACAATGCATCGATTGCAGTCAGTAAAATGAATGTAAAAGTACAGAGTAAGTGGGAGAATCTGTTACATCATCCACAGGTAAGCCATAATGGACATTGGTGATGATCAAATATTTACTTCTGGCACACATAATCTTAAAAAGACTGGCACCAAATACATCATAAGAGGCAAAATGCCAAAGGCATAACTCATACATTGGACAATATAAATCAAGATATATAAATTATAACAAAACCAGCATCAGTATGGAAACCAAACCTTCTCAATATTTTTCCTTAGTGAAGATTCCTTTTCAAGTTTATCTTTGTATTCATTTTCAAGTTGAGACAGGTGTGACTGCATAGAATACACATGTCAAGCTTCATAACAAACTGAGATGAAACTACAAAGCAAGGAATGGGGGGAAAAAACCAATATGGTAAGAATATGTTAACCTCCAATGCTTTAATAACACCCTCAAGCTCTCCAGATTTTTTGGACCATTCCTCAGATCGTTCTTTGTGTAGCTCGGCAAGTTTTCTAACCTTTTTTGAATGAAAAGTGAAATATTTCAGGATTTGTAAAACAAATAAATTAATAAAAGGGATATAATGGTTGACAAAAAACACATTTTTTGCAAAGAATAAACAATTTCATAAATTCTTAATCAGTTTTCTTAGTTGACAAAAATGGAACAATCCTTCTTTATTAATTATTTCTCCATAACATATGTGGTTAATCTTCTAACCAAAAAGGGCAAAAATAATTTTCAATCAACATTTCCATAACGTTCAACAATCTCATTATCTTGATCCAATTATATTTATAGGAACTTTGTATATCCAATTTGTCAAATAACTGATTTTCACAATGCATCAAGAACTTTTAAATTGTAGAACTTGTGTTTAATAACTATAACAAAGACACCAAGCATATGTAAATGTTTATCTAACTTTAATTTTAAAAAACTCTTAACATTATCTAAACAAATTAGGTATAAATCTAGAATTCCCAAATATTGACCGGTGTCAATTGGTTTTGCAGCCCAGTATTATTTCAACAGACTGATTAAGAATAAGTGCATAACTAAGTCAGGTATTAATGGGTTTGGGGAACCATTTATCTTGTTTACCTGGGAAAACCAATCCCATAATATTTCCTAGGTCATACATCAATTTTGTGTGTGTTATTTTCTTTGGGCACTAAATTTACAAATAGAATCCAGAACACAGTAGAAAAATGATATAACAAGATACTAACAGTTGCCAGTTCAGAAATAAGTTGTTCTTCCTTGGCAGCTGCAGCATCCTTAGATGAGAAAAGTTCCTGCATTTGACCATTTCTTTAAACAATGATCAGCCAAGGCATAGATGAAATAAAAATAAAATAAAATGTAGCAATAAAATCACATCACCTTCTCAATAGAGGCATTTCTGAGCTCTAATTCTCCTACCCTTTCAGTACTGTGTTTCAATGAACTAGAGCATTCATTAATCTGTCTCTCATACTAAGGATAATGGAAAAAAAGATTACTCAATTTTTGAACTCAGAGGCCAAGCAATAATATTCAGAGATAAGATCATTTACCTCAGAAAGTTTGGCAGACATATCCGCCACAATTTCCAGATGGGTTTTTCGCTCTTCAATAAGACTGTTAACTTTTGTACTCAATTCCTCATTAAGCCATGCATTGTGCTTTTCAATAAGTTCTTTCTCCTACACAAAATTTGCATAAGAAAATAGAATAGGTATGTACAACAATGGTGAAACAATCAGGAAACCATTTATCAGCATCAACAAAACTAAGAGAAAACATTTCACAAGCCACCATCATTAAGGAGTTCCTATAATGCTGTCAAGTGTCAACAGCTATAGAAGCAACATAAAAAATAAATAAATAAATGTATCTCAACAAAAGGAAAACTACGGTTAATCATGAAGTTCTCATGTTTAGAAAATAAATGTGAAAGTGAACAATAATTGCATCAATGAGAAGCAAAATGAAGGAACCCAAAAATTAATCTCCATTCACAATTTACAGTTGTTCCCAAGTAGCAGCAGCCTAAATTCAATGCAAAAAACTTCCACCAAGTATCAAGATAAATTGAACTATCTAGACAAGGGAACAATGATGTGACCATATTGTTGCACGGGCAATTGTGTGTGTGTGTTTGTGAGTGTGTGTGTGTGTGTGTGTGTGTGTGTGTGTGTGTGTGTGTGTGTGTGAAAGAGAGAGAGAGAGAGAGAGAGAGATGGTATCTGAAATAAGTAAAGATAGTAGATCAAAGGTTGTGAAATGACACAATCTGATCTAGATCTAGAAAATAACAATAACAACCTATAATAAGTCACTAACCCAATAGGTCCAACCAAACACAATGAGTAGCTAGTTAATTAACTATACTATTAGCCAAGATAAACATAAGATGCAAACAAGTCTTTGTCTATGCATGTCATAAATCAAAAGTTGAAGTATGTCCTACCAAAAACTGTGACATCAAGATTGATTCATAGGGGCAATTATAGGTACAACAAAATGCCATATATGAAATATATATATATATATATATACAAAAAATGTAACATAGAAGACTGACCTGGTTGACACGAATGCATATAGCCTTGCAACGTGAACATTCCGATTCTAGATCTAATAGTCTAGACTCCTTCTCAGTAGCACTATCCGTCATATTAATCTATCAAAAAAAAAAATGACGACATTTCCAAATATATATATAATCTGCTCCAACGTGTGAAGATACTAAATCATCTATTGTCAAGCTGGAACATTATTGGCATGATCATGATGAGAAAGTTAGCAGAGGAAACAGGAGTACATGGCATCACTCAGATGGATATTTAGAGTTAAAAGATCTAAATATGAGGCAATATAGATTTACAAAGAGAGCCTTGAATAAAATTCAATGGTCAGATTAGACTAGAGTAGTTGGGACTCATGGTTTCTTTATTGTTGTTGTATTGTCTAACAATTCAATCATCCCCTAGATGCAACACTCATTAACAATAACACAGTGAGACATTAACAGATCTATATTGCTAATAAGGGCTGCATTTGACGCCGTTTTAATATTCTAAAGTGTTAATCATATAGAATAATGTCAGGTAAATACACTGACAAAACATGCTGCATGTGTTCGTAAAGCAACAAGTCATAGTGAAAATTTGTAAAAGCTTTAGAAAAATGAAGCCTCCATCCACTGACAATGGCTTGTAAACAACGTAAGCTTTAGTATTTTATATCCAAATGCAACTTTCTCTCTAGTATTTTATATCCAAATGCAACTTTCTCGCCATCCCATATCCAGAGTGATGAACAATAAAGGGCTTACAATCTTGTCCAAGTAACTTTGCACTGTAGCATTTTTCTCTCTGATTTCTGCATCCTTCTGCTCCAGCAAATCCAGCAAATGCTGTTTAGACTTGCCGAGTTCCTGAGCTTCTAAGGACAGTCTCTCAATATCTCCGTCCTTAGCAATCTAAGTAGCATGAGAAAAGTAAACAGATGGTTAAAATTAAGCATTGGAAGTGTCATAGGAATGGAAGGAAACATAAAGTGATTATGACAAATACTGGTGAAAGGGAGCTTACGGCCTTAATATGAAGCTGGTGCTTCTCGGCTAGCGCTGTGGCAATCTCCGAGAGCCTCTGCTCGAGGGACTCCGAAAGCTGAGCGTTCTCGGCCTCAGCCCTCGCCAAGTCAGACGAAAGCGCCTCGTAGCGCTGCTCAAGGACAGCGCAGTTCTGCTCCACTGCAATGGAGGCGGCGTCGGACTCCGCCCGTACGGTGTCGACTTGGCGGTGGAGGTCGCGGAGGGCAGACTCAGCCCGCTCCGCCACCGCTGCAGCGTCATCTGAGAGGAGCCGGAACTCCTCCTCGGAGAGGAAGAACCGCATCGGAGTCTGTCGCCGAGCAGTGGGAGATGGTATCTTGAAACCCTAGCGGAGCACTTGGGAGTTCGAGAAACGAGACGGCTCAAAGATGAGCGAGATCGGGGGATGGGGCAGGAATAGAAGGAACCAGGAGCAGTGGGAGACGTCCATTTATTGTTTGGCAAATTTGCAACGAGCTCCAGATAACTTTGTAAAATATCATTCTATAATTTTTGTCATTTCAAATTTCAGTGCTACAAATATAACTTGAAATTTACTTAAAGGTCATTACCCATATCATTCCTTTGTCAATTTTAAGGTGGTAGACTAGCCGGATCTAATCGATCCAAGTTGTGCCAAGCCAAAATTTATGATATTCAAATATTTTTATAAGATAATTGCGACGAATTTAAAATGAATTAAACTGTTTGAATGGTTGTTTAAGTTTAATTTGATTTTTGTACCAACTTTAACTTGATTTGTTTAGATGCAAGCTCTCAGTTAACATCGTTTGATTATTTAAAAGTTTTATAATTTTATACTTATTTAAATGATTATTAAGCTCAATAATATAAGTTTATTTATTTATTTTGAAAGTTTTTATTTATTTACGATGGAAAATTTTATGAATGAAAGTAACTCACAAGTTTTATTTGTAAATATTATTTATGAATATTAACAAACTGAACACATATATATTTAAGTTAATTAATTTAGTTCAACAAACTATTCAAACTTATTCATTTAATTGACTTTATGTGTATTAAATGAGCATAAACCATAAGCTCTTATCAACCCGAATACTAAACTTATGGAATATGTTCTGTTCATTGCGGCTCATTTAGTTTGTCCATCTGATGTGATTGCTAAACTCTTCTGCAATAATACGGTAAAAAAATTTTAATTTGCCTAATGATATTATGAGTGACGGAGACACAAGTTTTATAAAGAGATTTTGCACTTCTTTGTTCAATATGATGGGGACTAATATGAAATTCTTTATTACTAACCATCTGCAAACTGATGGACAGACCAAAATGATCAACCATTTACTTAAAGAGTATTTGCAACACTATGTTATAGTAGGTCGGAAAATTTAGCTAGGGCTCTTAGACAGTGCATAAATTTGCTACAATTTGTACAAGTCTTTAGCCGCCGAAAAGAGTTCCTTTGAGATAGTTTTAGGTGAATAGCCAACAACTCCTACCGAGATAGCAAAGCAAAAATATGGAGGAGAATGTCCTACAGCATATAGATATGCAAGGAAAAGCAAGAGTTGTTTGAAGAGACCCAACATAGTTTGAGAAAAGCTACAAAAAGAATGAATATATATGTCGATCAGAAACGAAGACCCTTAAAATTCTTTATCAAAGAGAAAGTGTTGTTGAAACTCACTCCTCAAATTTGAAAGAGAATCAGTAGCAAGAATGCTTATCAAGGATTAATTGCAAAGTATGATGAATCATTAGAGATTATGGAGAAAATTAGCAATATGACTTATAGGTTGAGTCTACCTGAAAAACTCAAGGTACATCCTACATTCCATGTAAGCTTTTTAAAGAAGTTTCATACAGATGAAATAGATCCATCAAGAAACAGTGCCAAAAGAGCTCCAATATCAATTGTCACAATAGTAATTTCTACCTTAGAAATTTCCTACATAGCCACCAAGTCCACCACTTGATTCAGCCCACAAACACACCACGAAAGTGCAAGAGAATGCTCAATACAAAGGCATCACAAAAGGCACGAGTAAGGAAGACCCCAATGTTCAAGAAAATACTTTCAACATCTATATTCACAATGATAAAAGATTACAAAAAAGACTCATTATAGATTATTCACTGATTCCTACTCTTTCTCTTGTAATTGCCTAACATTGCCTATTTATAATGTATAGGCAGAAGTTGACTTGACGATTACAAACGATTGCATGATAGTTTTGTCAACTGTCTTGTCACATGTACATAATAGCTCATTCATATCATTTGCTACTTTGGTGTCATGCCAAAGGTCAGCTTGCACCCTTATGCTTAGCCCAGGCCAGGCTCCATAACTGGTTGTTCCAGTACCATATCAAATGCTAGCCAACATACCCCTGTGCATAGCCCAAGTCTTGCATCGCGGACTTAGGCAATGATATCCTGCGTCCTGCTCCATCCCTTGTGTTGCATTGCGTGCATCCGTCGCATGCCATGGCTCGTATTTCCTACAACCCTTGCTTGGCAAAATATTCAGACTTCGAACGTCCCATCTTCAAATCTATTCTCCATAATCCAAGTCAACCTCTCGCTTGACTAATGCTTGGACAACCCTCGCGTGCTACCACAAATCCTATCATTGCTTGGCATGCCTTGCGCACATGCCCAATAAATTGGATCAAAGGAGTAACAGATCAATCCTTATGCACAGTCTTACTATCGAGTTAAGGGGCTAACAAACCACCCCCACTAGAAGAACTCTACGTCCTCTTCGAACACTTCTACATGTATGCCTCAATTTGCTTTTCAAATTACTAAAGTGTAACATCCCTTTCTCAAGTAGCATCTAATTCAGATTTTCCCTTCCAAAGAACCAAGAATTCCTTCCTTCTATTTTTCTTGCGCATCCTGAAGGTTCTGTGGTCCAGGATTTCCTTACATCATCGATGAATTACTTCCTTACAACTGGTGGAGCTCTTTTGGCACTGCTTCTTGATCGATCTATTACATTTACATGAAATTTCTTCAAAAAGCTTACGTGGAATGTAAGATATAACTTTAGCCTTTTAAGTAGACTCAACCTATAAGTCACATTGTCAATTTTCTCCACGGTCTCAAATGGTTCGTCATACATTGCAATTAATCTTCGATGAATATTCTTGCTACTAATTTTCTTCCAAATTTAAGGCGTAAGTTTCAACAACACTTTATCCCTAACAGAGAATTCTAAGGGTCTTTGTCCCCGATCAGCATAGTTTTTCATTCTTTTTGCAGCTTTTCTTAAACTGTCTTAGGATTCCTCAAGCAACTCTTGCTTTTCCCTTGCATATCTATATGTTGCAGGATATTTCTCTCCAAATTTTTGCTTGTCAATCTCTATAGGAATTGTTAGTTGCTCCCCCAACACTATCTCAAAGGGGCTCCTTTTGATGGCTAAAGACTTGTGTAAATTGTACCAAAATTGTGCACTATTTAAGTGATCTAGCCAATTTTTCAAACTTGTTGTAACAGAGTGTTGCAATACTCTTCAAGTCAATTGTTGATCCTTTTGATCTGTTCAACAATTTGTGGATGATTATCGGTAAAGAATTTTAGATTAATCCCTATCATAATGAACAAAGAAATCAAATCTCCCCATAAAACCTTATGCACTTACAATATCATTGGGAAAGTCAAAAAACTTTACCACATTCTTATAGAAGAGTTCAACAACCATATAAGATAGACAAGTTGAAGGAGCCACAATGAACACATATTTCGAGAATCTATCAGCCACCACCATGATAAAAGACTTGTCATTAACTTTCAAAAAGCCACTAATAAAATTCATACAAACTGATGCCAATTATATTTCTGAAATGGGAAACAGTTGAAGTAATCTTGCTTCCTTAATCCGTTCAATCTTGTGTTGTTGGCACACTAAACAAATTTTCACATAAGCTTCCACATCATTTTCCATCTTAGGACAAATGTAAGAACGTGCCAAGAGAGCAAACATTCTTTCAACTCCGGGATAACCAACCCATTGTAGATCATGAGTTTCCTTTAGCAACTCTCTTCGCAAACCACTTGCTATATATACAAAGATCCCCCTTTGTAAATCAGGAGATCATTCTTGATTTAGTACTACCGTATTATCCCATCTCTTACTGCACCAACTTCCCATAAGTTGTATCTGTTAGGACCGGTAGAAGAGCTAGAGCGGGGTAATTAGCTCTGATCTTTGCTCGATGAAGAATTGTCGATACGGAAGACTTGAGCAATGCTAACACCTTGATTTACTTGGTATCCACCTCCTTGAGGTGACTAATCCAAGAATCCGCTCTTCCTTACTCTCTTATACACTATGAAAGATCTCCTTCTTGAGGTGGAGAAACCTTTTACAAATTTACAAGAAGAAACACTCAAGAACAAGCAAATACAATAGAAATCTTACAAGATTTACACAAATTAGTTCTCTTTGCTTTTCTTGCTTTCTTTAAGTTTGAAATCACCTCTTGATCTTTGGAAATGCAGCAGCATTAAGCTCCAAGACCTCACTTGAAATGGCGATGAGGAAGGTGAAGAGCGTCGAAGAAATGTCGGAGCAGTCTAACTTCAAACCTACGTGAAAACTCTTTATACCCACGACCTAGGATTCCCTAATCGAATACCCAATCGATTACCATGTCAGACTTAGCCGTTTAACGACTAATTTTTGAAACTTAATCGATTAGCCAATTGATTGCTGAATCGATTCAGCACCTTTCTGTGCTCTCGCGCAATACCAGCGTAATCGATTGTCTAATCAATTACAGTCCCCCTTAATCGATTGCCCAATCAATTACGATTCTTCTTAATTGATTGTCTAATCGATTAAGAGGAGGCTGAATCAATTACCCAATCAATTCAACCTGCTTTGTTCTCATGACACAGCTCTCCCAATCGATTACCCAATCGATTCACTCCCTCCTTAATCGATCACCCAATCGATTAAGAAGGCTTTATTTACAAGAAACCAACGTCAATCAATTATCCAATCAATTGGCCCCAATCCTAACTTGTGTGTACATAAGTCTAGGATCTCCTTTCCTAATCTCGGTCAACCGTGACCTGTTGGGACTTCCTCACCAAATGTTCAATCAGACCTTTGACTGACTTAGAATTTCCCTTACCTAGTTTCCAACTAGGACTTAACCTAGTACCTAACTAGGTTTGTCTAACTCTCGAGTTAGGTCTAGTCTCTCGGTAAACTTTCACTTTGCCAACGTGCGATCTCCCCGATCCACTTGGACTTTACCTAGTCTCACTAGGTGTGTCTAGTCCTACTAGGACTTTTTCTGTGCCAGCATGCGATTTTTCCGATCCATCTGGACTTCACCTAGTCCCATTATGTGTGCCTAGTCCCACTAGAACTTTTCTCGTGCTAGCGTGCGATCTTCCCGATCCACTTGGACTTCACCTAGTTTCACTAGGTGTGTCTAGTCCTACTAGAACTTTTTTCATGTCAGTGTGCAATCTCCCCGATCCACCTGGACTTTTTCCGTGTCAGTGTGCTATCTCCCCGATCCACCTAGACTCACCTAGCCCTACTAGGTGTGCCTAGTCTTACTAGGACTTTTCCCAGTTAAGTCTCCAGTCACCTTTGATCCACTTGACTTGAACACCGTTCTAATATCATTGTCAAACATCGAAACTTAAGCTCACCCGAGCCTAGTCAAACTAGGTCAACCCTGACCTAACGTAGATTGCACTAACAGTATCATTTGCAGCAACAACCTTTATTCTTTCCAACATATTCAATTCTACTCTTGTGGTAGGGCAGTAAATGGTAAGAATTTCTTTCCGACTTAGTGCATCTGTAACTTGATTATGTCTGCCAAGTTTACACTCCCACACAAAGTCATATTCTGCCAAGAACTCTTGCCAACGAGCCTACTTAGGGGATAACTTTTTTCGAGTGGTAAATAAAGTGTTAGTGAGATTATCAGTTTTCACAAGAAATTTTGTTCCCAATAAATAGACTCTCTAAACCTATAAGCAATGGACAACAACTACCATTTCCTTCTCATGTATATAATATTTTTGTTTAGCCAAATTAAGTTTTCTACTTCCAAAGATGATTGGATAGCCTTTCTGCACCAACACACCACCAACTGCTTTATCAAAAAATATCAATATGCACTTCAAAATTCAATTAGAAGTTTTTTAAAAATTCAATTAGAAGTTTGGCATGCGCAACACTACTCAGATGATATAGTTGTCTTTAATTTTTCAAAGGCTTCATTACATACATCTAGTCATTCCCACTGCTCATTCTTCTTCAATAAGTCTATCAATGGGGCAACCTTCTTTGAATTACCAGTATAAGCCCAAAAATGATCGTAGTTCGGAAATTGTTGATGAAGTTTGCCAATCAATAATAGGATGCACCTTTTTTGGATCCATTCGAACATGGCGATTGCTGACCATATGCCCCAAAAATATTATTTCTCAGCTAGCAAACTCTCACTTTTTCTACTTTACAAAGAGTTGATACTCCCTTAAGTGAATCAACATCATCTCTAAGTGTTCCAAGTGCTCCTCCAATGACTTGCTGTAGATTACAATATTATTCAAATAAACTACAATAAAACTGTCAAGGAAATCATATATCACCTCATTTATTAAATTACAGAAGGTAGCAGGGGCATTTATCAAACTAAATGCCATGACAAGAAACTCGTAGAGACCATAATGAGTTATGCAAGTTGTTTTTACCTCATCCCTGATGTACGTAAATTATATTTGATTTTATGCTTTTTTGACGCACATCTACTTATATTTCATGAGTATAACTACTTTGGTGCATCCTATTTTTGTATAATTTGCTACTTTTACTTCCCTTTTGTTCAGAGATTTGCTCCTTATTTGTTTTGATTAATAGGACGTGATATAGAGTGAAAACAAGACAAAAAGAAATTAAATGGATGTGGAGCCAGAGTAGCAGTCATAACTGTGTGGTCTTGGTCATGTATCACATGACCTGGCCGTGTCAAATGGTACGGTCGTGTGCCTCTCCCCAAAAGCTACACACCCTAGTCATGCCAAATGACACGACCGTGTAGCTCTCCTCGAAGATTACACGGCATGCCCATGCCATATGGCATGCCCATGTTCCGTTTGCTCTAGGAAAGAACACTACACGACCGCGTCGCCTCCGTGCAGCATGTAGATCTACACAGTCGTGCCACAAGGAAGCAAGGGGTGTGCCCCTGCTATAAAAAGGGTTCTTTTCCCTTATCGACACATCTTGGGATTTTGGGGTTTAGCCCCTTTCCTTGGGGAAGGGTTCCCTCCTTTAAGGGAGACCCTAGAGTCGTCGTCTTCTCTATCGATGATTCATCTACCTCTGAAGCAAGAGGCTCCCCCAAGAAGACCAACGACACATTGATAAGTACTCTCTTCTCTTCATATTTTGAGTGTAGATGCACTCGAGGAATCAAGATTGCTTCTTATGCAATGGTCCTCATTTTGCTAAAGATTTTCCCAAACGTGAGAAGTTGAATGCCCTCTTGGTGGGAGATAATGGAGAAATCCATGAACGGGAAGTTGTTACTTTTTTTAACCCTTTACAATTGTTAAATCCAATTGTTGATTTTGAGCATATTGAATTACTAACCAATATGTCAGAGGATATGGTACGGGCACATTTTCTACCCTACACATTTCGGTGGAAATAAACGGGAAAATTGTGCAAGTCATGGTTGACACGGGAGATACTCATACCTTCGTGTCTGCCGAATTGGTGAAGGAATATGTGTTACAGTAAGCAAATGTCCAAGCTATATCAAATCTATGAATGCAAAGGCACAGATGGTTGTAGGTATGGCTTACAATGTTCCTTTATCTATGACCCTTGTATGAGAAAGGCAAATATGATGGTGGTTTTGCTTGAGGATTTTCAACTAATACATGGTATGGATTTCTTACGAAGATAAAAACAATCCAATGTCTCACTTAGATGGAGTATTGGTGATATAGGAGTCATATCCTTGCTTTGTTCATTGTGTGCACCTTTATGGCATGGATCAGAATAAGGGGGAGGACAAACACTATTTCAGTAGTGTCGTAAGGGAAAGGCTTCAAACGGGGTGAAACAACTTACTTGGCTGCCTTAATCGACATCAAACTTGACAAGAATGGTGAGTTACCTAATTATGTTAAAGATATTCTAATAAAGTTTGTTGATGTGATGTCGCGAGAGTTGTCGAAAAAGTTGTTACAAATAAGAAATATCACCCATAAAATCAAGTTGATCCTATTGTTGTCCCTCCCGCAAGGTCCCGATACCGGTTGTCTCCATTGGAACTTGTTGAATTGCGAAAACTGTTGAATGAATTGTTGGAGGTGGGATATGTCCACCCATTCAAGGCACTATTTGGCACACCAGTGTTGTTATAGAAAAAACAAGATGGTAGCTTGAGTATGTGTGTGGATTATAAAAATGATTAAGGAGGTTGGGTAATGTTGAACCTCGGATGACCGACCCGATCCCATAAAAGTTTTTCACCGGCTGCCAAGGTAAATCGAAAAATGCTCCCGATGAACGATCTAGAAGCTTAGCATCCCAGGGTTTACACCCCATTTGGAGGAAAAATTTATTGGTGCAAAAAGCATCAGACATGAATAGTCAACCTCTAGTGTTTCGATATTTAACAATATACCAAGGTCTGGTCAAAGTGATCAAGGGTTAAGCCAAATAGGACTCAATGTTTGATAGGGTAAACCTTGTTGGGACTGATGGCATGACTAGAGGGGGGGTGAATAGCTTGGTCACCCAAATTCACTTTCTCCCTACAATCGTTAGCACAAGCGGAAACTTAATCTAACAATTAAAACAATACTAACTTGTTATTGTAGGACCGGTGTCGTCGATAGAGGGGGGGTGAATATCGATCGTGAAAATCTTATCGTGAAAACTTCATGAGACTTCCGATCTACTCAAAGTGTTAGTGCAGCGGAACAGTAAGTAAAAATAAAAGCAAGACAGGAACACAGCGGAATTTATTTACTTGGTTCCCAACCTCCCAGGGTCAGTACGTCCAAGGCCTATGTACTCAGCGTGAGTCCACTATTGGTCTCCTTTCTGGAATTTCCGGAGGTGGAGAAAACCCGTCTTACAGTGTAACAGTACAATCAAAAGTATAGCAAATTAAGTATAGAATATTAAATACAAACCGAACAAAACAAAGTTGAAGCTTGGACGATCTGGACCTCCGAAGTGCCGCGCACTTCCTCTTGGAGCCTCCCGGTCGTAGAGCCTCGTCTTTAGCGCGTTGTCGTCGGTCAGAATGATCAGAATGGCTTACAGCAGTTGTGTTTGAAGCAGAGGGGTCGAAGCCCCTTTTATAGGCTTCCTACGGGCGCCTTGGACGTTGGGGGCGCCCCGATAAACTCGGTCAAACCTTATCCCTGCGCTGACTTCACCGCAGCTGATAAAACCTTTGACCAGGGTGGTCCGGACCTCCCGGGCGCCCTGCTAGAAGCCTATTCTGCCTGCTTCACTTAATTGCTTTTTTTCTCCTTTGGCTTGGGCGCCCCCAACACTGGGGGCACCCTGGATGATGGGGGTGCCCCCACTGATGGGGGCACCCTGCTTCAGGGCCTCCAGCCGCCTGCTTTGTCTTCCAATCTTGGTACCTACAAGATACACAAACACAAAGCACATATACATATAATATTAGCCTTAAGGACTTGGTTCGGACTTCAGATCTCCATGAAACCCTAGGTCGAACCGATGCAAATTCTCACCCCCGAGAACGTGCCTTTCACCTACTCCTTTCAGGAGCCGGTTGCCACCCAGTCCTTCGGGTGGACTTTTGCTTAGTCTCCGATTACTCCGGATCTCGAGACGCCCGAACCCTGACCCGTCTCTACTTCTGTCCTTAGTCATCGCTCAGCTAAGTTGCTCAGTCCCTCGGACCAAGACTCCATGCCCAAACCCTAGGTCAGGTCTTCAAAGCCTAGCAGTCCTTCGCCAGCTGCCTAGCAGCCCTTCGCTAGGTCTTCATTACCAAGCAGACCTTCGCTTGGTGCCTAGCAGTCCTTCACTAAGTCTTAGACTCCTAGCAGCCCTTCGCTAGGTGCCCAGCAGCCCTTCTCTAGGTCTTAGGGTTTCGATGCCTAGGTTAACTAGGACTTTTCTTCAACTTAGGTTACTTCTCCTTTGCTCCCCTTTGTCTGTTCATTATATCACTGACTTAAGTGTATTGTCAAACATTAAAACACTTAAAGAAGAACATCATTGATGCAACTTGCACCAACAATCTCCCCCTTTTTGATGTTTGACAATAACTTAAGTTAGATTGGTTTAAGGGGCTAACTTACCATCTTTGGGATCAAAAATGAAAAAAATGATATAAGTTTTGAAACTACATTTTTTATTTTTGGGAGAAAATTTTTCTAACTTAAGCACACCTCTCCCCCTTTGTCATACATAAAAAAAATACAAGAAAATACTTGTACCAACAATGACAACCTTTGGTTCTTTTTGAGAATACTTAGTGTAAAATTTTTGAAAGTATTGTATTTTGAATGGTATATTACATTTTTTGAAAAATGTATATTTTGAAAAAGATGCTATGCGCTTTGAAAAGTACAAGTACTTTGAAAATTATTATGATCTTTAAAAAAATGCAAGTACTTTTGTAATTTTTGAAAAATATAAGTACTTTTGAAAAATGCATAACTTTTGAAAGAATGCTATTTTGGAAAATATAAATAGTATGCATATTTTGCAAGTACTAACTATTTTTGAAAAAGATGAAACTTTGAAAAATCTAAGTAATTTTTGAAACATAATATTTTACTTGACTAGGTTTCTTTTCCAGTCTGACACAATCCTAAGAAACTTTGTTAACTACAAGGACATTTTCCTAAGTGTCCTGGAAATTCTTCAAACTCAAGTAAATATTAACAGAATTTTGCCAAAAAAATGATAGTACTTTTTAAAAAATGTGTGAACTTTTGAAGACCCAATATTTTACTTGACTTGGTTTATCTTCCAGTCTGACACCATCCTGGGAAACCTTGTTGACTACAAGGACATTTCCTAAGTGTCCTGGAAATTCTCCAACCCAAGTAAATATTTTTCCAAAAATAATTTCATAAGTCACACAAATTCTGACAAATAGAATAATAGTATTTTGAAAGACTACTTATGTTCTTAGCAAGATTTGAAAATACCGCGCATGAAAATATTTGAAATAATCAATAATTCTTTTAACTTGATCTCCCCTAAACTTGACCCAGTCGTGGGAAGATTGTTGACCACAAGTACTCTTCTTCTGAGTCTTAAGGTTTGATTCAAATCAAAGGAATTATCTAATAATTTCAAAACAATTAATTATACAAAAAAAACTGTTTTCAGAAGTTTGATTCATACTCCCCCTAAATTTGACACATCCTAGGAGTTCTTGTAGATTATGAAGTGGACCTTTCTCTGTGTCTTTAGGGCTTATCAAAATCAAACAAGACAAAGCCCACTTTTAGAATGTATTTTGAAATTTTGAAGCATATTAAGGTAATTTATCCGGCATAGTTTTCGAAGAACGTAAGTAATAGTGTTTAAAGCCCGGTTTTCAAAAACTATTTTAAAAGATAGTGGTTTTTCAAGGACAATTTTTGAAACAGAATAAACCACTCCCCCTGTACCCAACATCGTTTGACTCTATCTAAGTGCCTTAAGGAACTTTAGTGTTGTCCTAAGAGGCTTGTGTCTAATTGATTGAGTCAAATAATTTTTGAAAAGATATACTTTTGAAAAATGTATAATATGTATAATCAATCAGACAAGCATGAATTTCATAAAAACATTATTATGTTGAAGCACTATTTTGAAAATATATTTTTAGGAAAATATTCTAACAATTTTGAAAAATAATTTTGAAAAATATTTTTCAATTCATTAGTCCTTATCATGGTCGGAGCTTATTCCTATGCTTATCTTTCAGGGATTCAAATGGTTCTTCAATAGCGATCATTAGATCTCAATCCATGTTGAATCACATCTTTGTCCGCAGCCTCCAATAATCGAAACTCTCACGGTCGTAAGGAGGTGGAACGTTGATGTCGTCCCCTAAGCGTTCTTCAAGCACCATTTCCTCTAGCCTTTTGCTCTCTTGACGGTTAGTCCGTAGACGAGCGACCCCAGCTCTGATACCACTTGTTGGGGATCGATGGATCGGCTAGAGAGTGGTCAATAGCTTAGTCACCCCAATTCAATCATTTCTTCCTACAAGTGTTAGCAAGCGCAAGCGAAAATATGAACTACAAATAATAACAATGCTAACACGAACAATTTACGTGCTTCGGAGATAAGACTTCTACTCCACGGCTGTCCGTAAGGTGGACGATCCCTATCCGTCAGTGGATTAGACCCTGGAAGACCTTTGAGTAGCTCTTGTCATTCCTTGTGGGTGGAGAAACCTCGCCACAATCCTTGCAAGAAACCCTGAGCACCAAGACTACTAATTGGCCTTTGACTAAAGCCAATTTCGTTAACCCTAACCAGCTAAACCAATCTTTCATAAATAGAGCTCATAGCTGAACTAGCTGTTACCAGTCGACTGGTTCCAACCAAATCCGAACGTTACAACAATGTTCGAATTCCCAGCCGACACCAGTCGACTGCATAGAAGATCAGTCGACTGATCTTTCTGTGCTAACTACCAGTCGACTAATCCAAGCATCAGTCGACTGCCCAAACCCTGAACCTAGGGTTTTCCTTCCCGAGTACAATTCTCTCAGCACTCGAACCCTCACGACTCAGCTAACTCTTCACCTAGCAGCCTCGACCTGTTGCCTTCAAGCCTTCCTCGACTTTAGCTCTCGTCCTTCGGATGCATACGAGCCCGCGGCTCATCCTCATGTCATCCTTCGGGTATGCCTTGAAGTGTGCTTCCCTCAGCTTATCATTCCTGCTTTGCCCACGGTCTCTCGTGTCGGGATCTATAGGCAAAAACATTCAAAAATCACAGTGGAGATAATAGATCCCACGAGCGATCCATGCGAAAGAAAACTCATACAAACTTAATATACAAATTCCTCTCGTATAAGTATACCTTTGGCGCTGCCCTTCGCTTATCCAACTTGTCTGAGGTATATCGGATCTCTTGCACATTCAAGTGTCCATGCCTTTATGCGTATTCACACGAACACAATCTCTCAAGCTTCGGAGAAGAATCTGTTGGATCGAGAGAACCGATAGAGGGGGGGGGGTGAATATCGAAAATCGTTCGGATTTAAAAAGAGAATGCGTAGCGGAAGATTAAAATTAAAAACACACAGACACAGTCGATTTTACTTGGTTCGGAGCCTGTGTCGACTCCTACTCCAAGGCCCACGGTCGTTGACCGTTTACTTTGGGCAATTCTATATACGGTGCAAACAGTTTACAAAATTTGATTACAAAAATAAGTGCAGTAAACTTTTAACTAGCTATTTTACCGACGCCCGGGGTAGATCGACTTTTTCGGAGCAGCGGGACGTCATCGGCTCGAGTTAGAAGGATTCCGAGGCGAAGCGCGAGTGCAGAAGAGCGTAGAAGAGTTGATCAGAAGTTGTGTCTTGAAGCCTTGGTCGAGGGCCCTTTATATAGGGCCTGGGGGCGCCCGGGATGTCGGGGGTGCCCCCCACGTGTCCTTCGATCCGGTTCAATCTCGGTCAACGTCTGATCCCCTTATCTTCGGGATCCGCTTTGACCGGGGCGCCCGGAGCGCTCGGGGCGCCCGGATTAACCGGGTCAAAGTGTTATCTGCTTGGCTTCGAAGCCTTCTGGATCGAGGCTTGCGCATGGGGGCGCCCGGGACGCTGGGGGCGCCCGGGAGCACGGGGGCGCCCGGGAGTTGTACTGTCGAAGCCCCTTTGCATTTGTTGTGTTTGGTGTTCACCTTGGGGGCGCCCGAGACACTCCGGGCGCCCTGGTCAGCTATTGCCTCATTCCTTTGAGGCTCTCTGAGCTGCAGACACACGTTCCTTCGGTCCTGCATCCAGGGTTAGTCCAAAACACAATAAAGCAATAAAATATTTATTTATACAGCCTTAACTGTCTTGGTTCTGACTTTGGGTCTCCAAAATGGAGCCCTAGGTCGAACCGACGCCTACTGTTCCCTCGACGGGGAACACGTCCTCACCTACTCCTCTCGGGAGAATGTACCTGATGCCAACCGCTCCTTTGGTTGGACTTTTGCCTGACGGTCCTTTGCCAGGGCTTGAATACTGGCAGTCCTTCGCCATGTTCCTAGCAGTCCTTCGCTAGGGCTTTGATACTGGCAGTCCTTCGTCAGTTGCCTAGCAGTCCTTCGCTAGGGCTTGGATACTGGCAGTCCTTCGCCAGTTGCCTAGCAGTCCTTCGCTAGGGCTTGGATACTGACAGTCCTTCGCCAGGTGCCTAGCATTCCTTCGCTAGGGCTTTGTCTCTCACACTAGAGTAACTTGTTAGAAGACAAGTAAGACTTAACTTTTGACATCTGTTGCCATTATCAAAACACAGGTTTGACTTGGGTGCATTCTGTACCAACAATCTCCCCCTTTTTGATTTAGGCAACCCTAGTTCAAAAAGTTAAGTTTAACCAATCATAAAAAGGTTAAATTTTGTTCCCTCCCCTGGAAGGAATCTCCCCCTAGATTTTTCAAAAATTCGTGGGGTTAAACAACTTTACTTGTACTTTGAAAACTTAAGTTTTAGGTACTTAGAAATCTTCTTAAGTTAAAAGTACATAGGAGAGTTTTTGAAGCATGATTTTAGAGTACTTAAAAAGTTTGAAGCTTTAAGTTTTAAGGTACTTAAAAGTTTTGAAAGTGTTAGCTTAAGTACTTAGTAGGATTTGAAAAGCTTAAATACTTAGTAAACTTTGAAGCACTTTAGTACATTTGGAAAACTTAAGTACTTAATAATTTTGAAAACTTAAGTACTTAATAAATAAAGTACATTTGGAAAACTTAAGTACTTAATAATTTTGAAAACTTAAGTACTTAATAAAGTACATTTGGAAAACTTAAGTACTTAATAATTTTGAAAACTTAAGTACTTAATAAAGTACATTTGGAAAACTTAAGTACTTAATAATTTTGAAAACTTAAGAACTTAGAGAAGTTTTTAAAAAAAATTTTGACAAGCTTAAGTTAGAAAATTTTGAAAGGCTTGAGTACTTAGCAAAATTTTGAAAGCTTTAAGTAAAAATTTTGAAAGCTTTAAGAGCTTAAGTACTTTAGTCAATTTTGAAAAGCTTAAATATTTTTGAAAATTTTTGAATAAAGGATAAGAAAACTTTTGAAAACTTTTTGAATAAAGGATAGAGTAAAAAAAATTAATTTTACTAAAGGATAGAGTTAAAAAAAATTAATTTTACTCTCTCTTTTCCTATCTCTCCCCCTTTGCCATATATCAAAACAGATAAATATAGCAGAAATAAGATTGCATAAAGGAAATAATTAAGATTTTGCTGTTCTGAAGTCCTAGGAATCGGTTCAACAAAGTAGGGGTGATAGTCAAAGGTATCCCTTAGACAGTAGTGTGAAACATTAGATTATCTTGTCGAATTATATTATTGTAGAATTCTGCACATAAAGATTCATTAATGGTATGAGTGCAGAAGACAAGATTATCTAACTGATAGAAGTTGATAATATTCATAGCTACGGGGCATGATTGGGTGAAGAAGTGTCTATTAAGATAACTTGTTTTAATAGGCTTGTAAATGGTTTGTGCAAATTTATTACATAGCTCTAGGGTAGGGAACCTTGGGTCGGGACTAGGTTCGGCACCGGGGTTGGCCGGGTTTGGTCGGCATCTTCTAAGTGAAGGAAATTAAAGGAAGCATAAAGATATTGCATTAAAAAAAATAAATTTAAATGCAAATAAAAATAATAAGAATTATACCAGGCAGCTCAGGGAGGCATGATTGAGGATGAGGACTTGCAAGATCTCCTTGGAGTGAAAGAAGTGAAGAAGGGAGTTGATTTTGGTGTGGGAAGAGAAGGGGAATTCGGGTGCCTTATATAGGCGTATCAACGGGGGCGCCCGGGAGCTCCCGGGCGCCCTGGTCAGTGCTTACTGCCAAAGGCAGTTTTTTGGCTGGTTGGGGGCGCCCGGGACAGCCCGGGCGCCCTCAGCAGGGTGCTTTTGCAGCTTTTGCTGCATTGGAAGTGATGGGGGCGCCCGCGTGGTCCCGGGCGCCCTGGTTAAGGGCAGTGGCAGCTTTTTGCCTAGGGAGAAAGGAAAAGGTTGGGTGGGGCGCCCGAGGTGTCACGGGCGCCCGGGACTGTAGCAAAGAGACAAGTTTTGTGTTTGACCATGGTTTAATCGGTTTGACCATGGTTTGACTATGGTTTGACTGCTTTGGCCATGGTTTGACTATGGTTTGACCGCTTTGGCCATGGTTTGACTATGGTTTGACCATGCTTTGACTATGTTGACCATGTTTTGATATGTTGACCATGGTTTGACCACTTTGACTATAATTAAAGTAATTATAATTGAGTTTATTCTTACTGTCTCACCCAATCTAGGATTTTCAATCACGTTTAGCCTTATAGGTTTCGTGAGACAGATTTTGATAGTTAAGACTGTTTTGATTAATTTTGAAAACAATTAAATTTTGATAGCTTAATTAATTTTGAAATTTTTGAAAAGATGTTTAAATCTACAAATAACTGAAATTTTGTGTTAGATTCGAATTTGACAAAAAAAATTTGAATTTGAATTTCAAAAATTGGCTTCCAGGTCTTGGCGAGGCACTAGGTCTTCTTTGGCCGTAGCCTTATGGGATCATCCACCCTTTCCTTGACAAAGTCTTTTAATGAAATTTCATTTTCAAAATTCTTTGAAAAATTTCTGGTCTAACTAGTTTGGGCTTTGGATCGGTAGCTTCGGCTAGTTCCACCAAATTGGCTTCCCTAACATACTATCATCTCACCTCCACCCAATACTATGTTGTCAAGTTTCAGTTAAGTTTGTTCAGTCCTTAACTAACCATTCCTAAATCTAAGCATGGTAAATTGCAGGAATTTTAAATAAACAATCAATCAAGCAATTGCAATCAAGAATTAAATTCTTATCTAATAATGAATATTGTTTTCAGTTTGGCTCCCCCTGGACTGAAGCCACGATGATGGTTAGGCAAGATGTGAATCTTGTCCTTGGGGATCCAATACTGATTTGATCCAGTTGGTTTGTTCAGGTATAGTTTAGGTACCCATGCCTGAATTTTACCTCTGGACTGATTCAGTACAGCAAAGTAAGATCTTTGCCGGGATTTGGTTCTATAGCCGAGTCCGGATCGATTTAGAACTGATTTCTGTTTTCCAAGGATCATGTCAAGACCCTTGGAACCAGATGTAAATCGTTCTAAAGCTGATCTAAGATCCTTAACCTGAGTTTTCAGGGAGGAGTTTTCCTTTTCAAGTTTTTCAACTTGAGTAGGAGTTCCTTCCTGAACCTTCTCGGTTAAGGGTTTAGAGTCAGCTCCCTCTTTTAGGAGTTTTACTTCCTGTCGGAGGGATTCGACTCGGAGTTTGGCTTTTGCCAAATCTCGAGAAAGATATGAAATTAATTCACTTAATTGACATCTATTGAAACTACTTACCTTGATTTCGCCGTCTTCTGAAAAGGTCAGCTTGCCGTCGTCCTGTTCTGATTCTGACTCAGTCTCGACTTTTTCTAAGGCGGTCAGGGCTAGTAGGTTTGACTGGGGTGCTTCTTCTTCTTCTTCTGAGGAAGATTCGTCCCAGGTTACTTGGAGCGCTTTCTTTCTTCTTGTCTTTTTGATTTCCTTTAAGTTTGGACATTCTGTCTTGTAGTGGCCCTTCTTCTTGCACTCGTAGCAGGTTACGTTGGGCTTGTTTTTGTCATTCGCGGGTTCAGCTGGTTCGTCCTTTCTTCGGCTGATTTTTCGTTTGTGGGTTCGGTTCTTCAGCTCCTTATAGTAGCTTCGGGCTAGTCGGACCAGCTTAGTCTGATCTCCTTCTTCGTCTTCTGAGTCTGAGTCTGAGTTAGACTCGGGTTCAGGTTCAGGCTTCTTCTTTGTTGTCCTTCCAGTTTTACCTGCAACGAAAGCAATACCTTTCTCGACCATATTGGTGTTAGTTTGTTCGTGCAATTCTAGTTCGGAAAACAATTCGTCTAATTTTATTTTTGAAAGATCCCTTGAGACCTTGTATGCATCTACCATAGATGCCCACAAGGTGTTTCTAGGGAAAGTGTTTAAGGCATACCTTATTAAGTCACGATTTTCAACCTTGTGACCTATAGTGTGAAGACCGTTCATCAACTCTTGGATTCGTACGTGGAGCTGGGCTGCTGTTTCGTTGTCGGCCATCTTGATGGTGTAGAGTTTGTTCAGAAGCAGATCCCTCTTACTGATCCGAGTATCTGATGTCCCTTGGTGCAGCTCGATTAGTTTTGCCCAAAGCTCCTTGGCACTGTTGAAGGGGCCCACTCGGTTCAGCTCTTCTTTCATCAATCCGCATTGCAGAGTCTGAGTTGCTTTTGCGTCGGCTTCTATTTTGCGCTTCAGAGCGGTGTCCCATTCTGAGTAGCTTTGAGGTAGTCCTTCGGAGTTTTTGGGGATCTCCAGGCCGGACTGGATGATGATCCACATGTCCACCTGAGTTTTCAGGTGGACCTCCATATGACTTTTCCAGTAAGAAAAATCTTCTCCACTGAAAAGTGGAGGTCTGGCGGTGCTAAATCCCTCTTGCATGGCCATTTAATCTGAAACAGAAAACTTAACAGAAAACAACTTTTCCAAGACTAGGTCTTGGATTAGTAGTGCTGGATGAATAAAATAACGAGGGGTGTTGCACCAACCTCGCTTAACGAAAAAAAATTGAACGAACTATTTAACGAAAATAAAAAATAGAAAATAAAGATCCGAAAAAAATTTTCAAACTGGTGGTTGCACCAGGTTTGAACTTCCCCGGTCTGATACCACTTGTTGGATCGAGAGAACCGATAGAGGGGGGGTGAATATCGGAAATCGTTCGGATTTAAAAAGAGAATGCGTAGCGGAAGATTAAAATTAAAAACACACAGACACAATCGATTTTACTTGGTTCGGAGCCTGTGTCGACTCCTACTCCAAGGCCCACGGTCGTTGACCGTTTACTTTGGACAATTCTATATACGGTGCAAACAGTTTACAAAATTTGATTACAAAAATAAGTGCAGTAAACTTTTAACTAGCTCTTTTACCGACGTCCGGGGTAGATCGACTTTTTCGGAGCAGCGGGACGTCGTCGGCTCGAGTTGGAAGGATTCCGAGGCGAAGCGCGAGTGCAAAAGAGCGTAGAAGAGTTGATCAGAAGTTGTGTCTTGAAGCCTTGGTCGAGGGCCCTTTATATAGGGCCTGGGGGCGCCCGGGATGTCGGGGGCGCCCCCCCCCATGTGTCCTTCGATCCGGTTCAATCTCGGTCAGCGTCTGATCCCCTTATCTTCGGGATCCGCTTTGATCGGGGCCCCCGGAGCGCTCGGGGCGCACGGATTGACCGGGTCAAAGTGTTATCTGCTTGGCTTCGAAGGCTTCTGGATCGAGACTTGCGCATGGGGGCGCCTGGGAGCACGGGGGCGCCCGGGAGTTGTACTGTCGAAGCCACTTTGCATTTGTTGTGTTTGGTGTTCACCTTGGGGGCGCCCGGGACACTCCGGGCGCCCTGGTCAGCTATTGCCTCATTCCTTTGAGGCTCTCTGAGCTGCAGACACACGTTCCTTCGGTCCTGCATCCAGGGTTAGTCCAAAACACAATAAAGCAATAAAATATTTATTTATACAGCCTTAACTGTCTTGGTTCTGACTTTGGGTCTCCAAAATGGAGCCCTAGGTCGAACCGACGCCTACTGTTCCCTCGACGGGGAACGCGTCCTCATCTACTCCTCTCGGGAGAATGTACCTGATGCCAACCGCTCCTTTGGTTGGACTTTTGCCTGACGGTCCTTTGCCAGGGCTTGAATACTGGCAGTCCTTCGCCATTTCCTAGCAGTCCTTCGCTAAGGCTTTGATACTGGCAGTCCTTCGCCAGTTGCCTAGCAGTCCTTCGCTAGGGCTTGGATACTGGCAGTCCTTCGCCAGTTGCCTAGCAGTCCTTCGCTAGGGCTTGGATACTGACAGTCCTTCGCCAGGTGCCTAGCATTCCTTCGCTAGGGCTTTGTCTCTGCACACTAGAGTAACTTGTTAGAAGATAAGTAAGACTTAACTTTTGACCTCTGTTGCCATTATCAAAACACAGGTTTGACTTGGGTGCATTCTGCACCAACAGAATCACCTTTGTGGTGCTAGCCACAAGAGGAGATTCACAAAGCAAGAAGGAGAAGGAGAAGAGGGATTTTGGCCAAGAGAAGGAAGGGAAGGAAGAATGATAAGTTTTTATCATTCAAATGACAAGAAAAACTCTTTTATACTCATCCCATGAATATGAAGAGTTTTTGTCCCTTTAGCTTCCCTCCATTAATGCTAATAAAAATCCACATAGAGCACATTTTCTCATATGACTCTTCAACTTCTATTCATCTAATAAAAAGAAATTTTTCATCTTCCTCTATTATTAATTTATTAAATATTTTAATGAATTAATATCTCATTCAAATGTGGTTGAGTCTAATTTAAATGAGTCAAACTCAAATTAGATCTCAATCCTATAATGCAATTAGATTCACTTGAGTCTAACTCAATTAATCCAATTCGAATCAAAACTTAGTCAACCTAAGATTAATTAATCTCCGAAGTATCATGTCCTTAGTGTGTGACCCAATAAGTTCTCGTAACGTTGACAATATGTCTAAACCACTTTAGATACATAAGCAATGAGCGACATCTGGCAATGTATCATTGCTATTCAAGTGACGAGAAAGTCGAAATCCGACTTAACCTCCATGACTATGACAATGTATGAGGCATAGATCGTGTCATCCTCGATCAATCATTGTGTTTCTTGATTCCCGTGTAGACTTACTCAAACAAATGAGCTCAATATCTCATATTAACTCATTTGAGCATGACCATGCGTTTTAGTAGTCCTACTCGATCAAGGGGCCCACAGATATCACTCCCGTCATATGGGAGGGATAGATCTCATCTACATCACTCACATCCCTTCGCATAATTTATTACATACCCAGTGATCCCTTTATAGTCCACCCTGTTACGAGTGACGTTTGACGATACCAAAACACATAACTCCTTATGTAGAAAACCGTAGTGACTTTAGGTCTAAGGACTATTCATACTAATAGTCACATGAGAAAGTTTATGACAATCTATGAAAACTTTCTTATGACGGGTCAATTCAGTACACATTCTCTAATGTATACCCATGTGCCAATTTGATATCATATATCCATGACTTGTGAACTCAAGTCATCAATTGACCTACATGTTAGTCTCCATGCATTAATATTGTCCTTGAATATTAATGCTTGACTAAGAATGGTTTAGTGTAGTGTTCTCTACATCATCTCACTATCGATTCATCTAATCGATATGATATAGATAATAACCTACTACCCAAGGACATTATTATACTTAGTTATTTGGCACAAATTTAATGTATAATAACCAAATATACCTTTATTAATGATAGAATATTATACAAAAGGTTCCTAGTCAATTATCACATAATTGACTCTAGGGCTCCTACTAACAATCTCTCACTAGCACTAGTGTCAATTATTGTAATATCTAATACTCAGTGGCTTAGTGTGACCATCATGCTTCATCTGTGCCAAAGCCTTGGTCAAAGGATCCACGATGTTAGCATCAGTGGATACTCTGCATATCCTCACATCTCCTCTATCGATGATCTCTCAAATGAGATGGAAGCG